>JBBYHM010000009.1:1928152-2079122 GCA_038381775.1 Adansonia rubrostipa | reverse complement strand
AAATTATTAAATTAATAAAAATTAAATTTAAAAAATATATTTTAAAAAAATAAATTATAAAAAAAATATAATATGGGCGGGCCTAAAACGGGCTTGGACTATCTATTTACAAATATGGGCGGGCTTGGGCAAAATTCGAGGCCCATATTTCGGGCCGGGCCGGGCTCGGGCTTTGAAATTTAATATTAATACCATGCTTAAGCCCGGCCCGAACCCGGCCCGGCCCGGCCCACGAGCAGGTCTATCTGGAATATGGGTTGCCTTATTTTTTACTCTAAAAGTATGGAAAGATAAAATCATGTTTTACCCCAAAAAATAAAGTTCAAAAAATTAATTCGATAGCTTTGTTTTTTAAAGTTTCATTTTATTCAATTTGGTTTTTATGTCTTTTTTCATAATTTATTTTGAAAATGTCCAATTTTTGAAAATGATTTTGAATTGATAGCTATTTTAGAATTATTTTTGGAGTCAGTATATTTTTTAAAATTTTCCTCTTCTCAAAACTTTCTACTCTAAGTCATGTTATGAATTCGAGCTAGTTTTGAACCAATAAGATTGCTTTCATGGGTACGTAATATGAGTAATGGGACATATTTTTTTCCTAGTATAAATAAGTTTGTGTAATAATAGGGTTTTTGGTTGAATATTTGAATATCTAAAACCAATGAAAAACAAATTCAAATACATGTGACTAGTAGGTACTAATTTTTAGGTGTCACCAAAGAGATCGACTCCTTACTTGTACTGTAACCGACTCTTAAGCCTATTTTTGATAGTTATTTAGATTACACATATTATAAAATCAATCTTTTTGAGTTCATAACTCTTGAATGAATGGTTTTTAATAGGTGTCTAATTATACCTAGCCTAAAAAGATCAGTAGCTATTGATATATCCCATCCATCTTGTGATACCTTTACAGAAAGCTTGGACGAGTGATTCATTCTAATAGCCAAGGCCTACGATGAACTGGAGGTGTTCTTGCTCTAATGTATTAAGATTTGTACCCAAGTATATTACGAGAATTACTTATTCAAATATTGTTCAAGTTTGTTTATTAAGTTTATTGCTACATACTACATTTCATAACCCAAAACGAGTAAGCAGGACTTAAAAAATATGATGGTGTAGTTATATTGGTTGGAGCATTTGAGTTATCCCTTGATCGAGATCTGAATTAGGCATAGTAATATGAAAGGAAAGAAAACCATTGAGTGAATCGATCATCGAACCAGCCATAGCTACAGTAAAGTGGCCATAAATTTGAACTCCTCACTTATCATTTTAGGCTAGGCATGATTAGTTGCTTATCGAAAACAATATTTGAGTTATGAAACTTGAAACATCAATTTTGAGGTCTGCAAACTACAAGGTTTAGGAGTTGGTTATGCGTGGGGAAGGATTAGCATCCCTATAATGCTTAAAGTTGGTACTTGCTAAGCATGTCTTACTTTAGTTTTAGTTTAATTGGTTCCATTTTGACATTAATTCAAAATAATCCCCTTTTATGCATGAATTATTGTGAAAATTATAGATTCAGATTTTGGAAGAAAATTCACATCACCTAAGTACCTTGGAGGTGTGGGGAACATAAGAATTTTTTATGAAAATAATTTTTGAACTAAAATTTTAAAAATTTAGATGATCCATGTTAGGCATTAGAGAGATACCGATGTGAAACATTGCCTTGTAATTTTTGAAAATAATTTTTAAAATATGAATGCACGATGGTTATTACAAAGGGAAACAAGTTAGTAAGACAAAAAAAAATAAAATTGCATAAAATAAGCATACAAAAAATATAAAAGAAGAGGGATAATCACAATGCATCTCGTAATTACCTTCAATTATTAAGAAATAATCAAAATGACAATTTTGAGATGTGTTTGGATTCGATGGTAACTTGAGGGATAGAAAAAAAGAGGTTTTGATTAGTAAACTTGAGGTTGTCTGAGAGAGAAAATTTAGATTTTTGGTAAAACTTGAAAACAGGGTTAAAATATCCCCAGTGACATGTTCAAAAGAAGATTTTGTTCAAAAGACTTTTGGAAAGTTCCTAGAGAGAAAATTCATATTTTAAATGAAAAGCTAGATCAGAATATCCCCTTAGTGAGTGAGTTTGGAGTATTCTCAAAAGTAAAATTGTTTTGTTAAATAAAAGGTTTGATTAAGAATCTTGAAAAGATTTAAGAATGAGAAAATTCAAGTTTTGAATAGAAAGCAAGGTTAGAGTATCCCCAAAAGTAAAAATTTTAGATATATTTAAAAGAAGGCTTTAATTAGAGAAAAATTTTAAGTTTTAAATGAAAAATGGGGTTAAAGTATCCCCAAAAATAAAAATTTTAGACATATTTTAAAAAAAGGTTTTGATTAGAAAGCAAATTTAAGTCTTGAATGAAAAGTAAGGTTGGAGTATCACCTCAGAGAAATGGGGTTAGAGTTTCCCTATTGATGAAAATTTCAATGTTTATGGAGAAAATGAATATCTTGAATAAAAAAGGTATTTTAAAAATATAACCCAAGAGTTTGAATAAAATTAATTTTCGGTTTTAGCATTGATCCCAGCCTAAAGGGCTTGTATCATATTACGTGGCTTAATGAAGAGTTAATCGGATGTACTTTGAGAAGTTTGAATGCCTCAATGAATATGGTTTAGAAAATAAGTGATCTTAATTCCAAAAATAAAGGATAGAATTGTGTTGTCTCCCTTCTCAAATTTATTTTAGGTTTATTTAAAGGCTTTAGAGGGTGATCGAGTACAACCGGAAATGTATCTCGATGAAGATCAATATAAAAATATTCCAAAAATCCTAAAAAATTGCTTTCTAGGTGGAATTAATTTCAAAATTAGGTTTGTTTTGACACTGGTAGCCTATGCAAGGAAAAGGCATACTGGACTTTAGAAAATCATCCCAGACTCATTCAATATTAGTAAATTGCAAACGATACCTTTCTAGAAAGGAAATTCAAAAATTTCTAGGAAAAATATTTAAAAAATTCAAAAAAAATCAATTGGTGGATCGAAATGTCCCAAACAGAATATATTTTGCTAGTTTTAGGGGTTTCAAACAGTGAGGGTTCAAAAAATCATCACTCCATCTAGAATGATTCGTGTGAAAACAAGACCTAGTTATAAAGGTAATTTAATGTTCTTTAAAGGAAAATATAAAAAAATTTTGAAAAAATTATTTAAGGTTTGTAAATAATTTGTAAGTTATGACTACAGTGCTACTAGGGTAAAAACAGGGTGTTATTTGACTTTTTAGGTTTATTGGGGTTAAACTTAAGCCATGGATGTCTAAACTTCCATGACATAAAGAAAAATGATGACTTGGGCATCATGAGTCCATTGCATAATCTTAGAGTAGTTTGGGACAAAGAAACAACCTATTGACCATGCCACTAATAAGGGTATTGAACTCAAGATTAAGGCTTAATATTTTTAACAAATATAAGAAAAGTTATTCAACCATGAATCCAGACTTAAAAAGTTTAATTTGTCCCCAAGATTAGAGGATTAATTTAGAGAAAATGTTAAATCTATGCTAGTTTCTATCTATTGGAAGTAGCATAGACTTAGCATAAACTTAACTTGGGGCTTTTGAAAATCAAATTTTTGCAATAAATAAGCAAGCATTTTGACAAAAATGTTATGAATGAGATGCAACATACATAAAGGCAAACATGGATAATGGTATGAACATGTTTAAACAAGGAAAAACATCTTAAAATTTTCAAAAAGACATTTTTCTTCCATGAAACCTACCAAGATGCAAGAAGATGCATGAATATGCTTAAGACTTGTTAGGGTGAACATTCAGGTATGAGTTAAACATTTAAAGGTGGATGAAACATGACAAGAAAGGCATGAAAAAAAAACTATTATGATGGTATGAATGAAGCATGGCAAGTTTGATTATCCAAGCGACATTAAGGCATCAAAAGGAACATCAAAATCCTAAGACTACCACAACCATGACCACAATAATGCATGAGAATCTTAGAAAGCTTTTAATAACATAAAAAAGTCACTAGAAAAATGTAAGTGCTAAAAAATAAAAAAATAAGTAGAGCAAAAAGATATTAAAAACTTTAAGCTTCAACCTTTTTCTTTGAGCAACAACTTTAAACTGTCACTCTTCCCTCTTTTAATGTTGAACAACATTAAAGTGATGAAATGAAAGAGCTTTTTAGTTAGAGTGTTGATGGAGAGGAGTCTTGATCGGAAAGATTAGTGCAATGAAGGGTTCTAGAAGGGTTTCTAGTGATGGTTTTAAGAAGCTCTAGGATTAGAAAAGGGTTTTGGTTTTTTGGTGGCTAAGGAATATTAAGAGAATATATGAAAGTAAGTGTTTTCTACCTAAAATGTATATATGTAGTAGGGTTCTCTGCTATATGTGTATCAGCTAAGCCAAAGTCGACATCTATAGCCATGTGAATACGAAGACAAAAAATACAAAGAGTAAGGGTATTATAAGGGTTTGGTGCTTATACCTCTTGTAGAGACAAGGTACTATGCTCAACTACCATGCAAACTAATTTAGCAAAAATAGTGGATCAAGGCCATTTTATGCAACTGAGCATTGAAAAAAATCAGCCTTACCCTTTAACAACTTGTATAATGTCATAAACGTCCTTTATGTATTTGGACCTCAAAAATTTATTTAAATCCAATCACGAGCCCAAAGCTGAGGCTTGGTATGAATTTTAAGGATTTTTGGTGCAAAACATGTTTAAGTTAGATTTTCAAATCAATAGTGTAAAGGCTAAAAATTAATTTAAACAGGGTAAAAATGCCTTGATGTATCGATACAAAGAATTTTCTATCAATATACAAGGCAAATTTTGCCCATTAGTATTGATACAATATAGTGTCAATCGATACTGAAAGCAAAAAATGTTCCCCGTCTCAAGACTTCTATCGATACTACAAAGGCATGTGTCGATACTTTTGCTTGTGTATCGATACATTTGGCCAAAATTCATGATTTTAGCTATAACCAAGGCCTGTATCAACACAAGAATACTAAGTACTGATACCATACCTTAGGTATCAAGGCCAAACCCTCTTATATCGATACTACATGTGAAAATTCAAATTATTAGTGACATGAAAGCCCAGTATTAATACTTATGCACTAGTATGACTTGTATGTACCTTAGGTTTGAATACGTTACCTTGGTCAAAAAGTAATAGAAAATTGACTCCTATTCATCCAAATAACTCTAAGAATGCCTAGAATAATGACCCCCAATGCCTTGGATGATGGCTTAAACAAAATGAAGTGTCAGCAACTGCTCTCTTTGGCTATTGTTCAGTATTAAGAATAGAGCAAAGACAAATAAACACCATTTAGTTTGAGGTAGAATAATGTTTTTTAAATGCCTGTAAAAATGATATTTAATTAATGTTTTACTATGGTTATCATAATATATTGGCGACAATTTCGATAAAAGTCTAATTAAGTTTTTACAGGGTTTAACCTCTTTAGTGGGCTTTTAGATTTTTTCATAAGGCTTGACCTCTCTAGATAAGCATCGACTAACATCACTTTAACGCAATAGGTGCCTAGCTTTTTATAGGTAGACTGATTGATGCCCAGCTTTTTGTGAACAGACTCGATTGTGGCCCAACTTTTTACTAGCAAACTTGACTGGCACTTGGCTCTTTATGAACAGATTTGACTAGTGCTCAGCTCTTTTCGAATAGACTTGGTTGGTGTGTGACTTTTTGTGCATAGCTTGACTAGCATCTGGCTCTTTGTGGATAAACTCGATTGATGCCCAGCTGTATGTAGATAGATTCAATTGGTTCCCAGCTCTTTGCGGATATACTTGATTGGTGTCTAGCTCTTTATGGGTAAACTCGATTAGTGTTTGAGTCTTTATAAACAGACTCGATTAGTGCCCAACTCTTTCTAGATAGACTCGATAGGTATCCAGCTCTTTGTGGATAGACTTAACTGATGTCTAGCTCTTTATGGACAAACTCGATTGGTTCTTGGCTTTTTGCAGATGGACTCAACTTGTGTCCAGCTCTTTATGGACTAAAAGAGACAAAGTGCCTAGCTCTTTAAAGGCTAAAAGGAAAAAGACTCCAACTCTTTTTGACTAGAAAAATCTTAATAATTAACATGCATTCATACTTTGCCATCTGTTTTAAGGACTAGGACAATATTGGCAACCTATTTCAGATATTTGGCCATAAGGAATCCTGCCTTGAATTATTTCTTGACTTCTTTTTAAATCTTAAATACCATTTCAATTTTCATCCTCTTTAGCTTTTGCTAGATCGATTTACATTCAGGTTTGAGGAGAAGGTCATGGACCATAATGTTGGTTTCTAGTCTAGGCATGTCTTAATATGACTAAATATGTCCTAGCACTCTTGCAACATGTTCATAAGTTTAGTTTTGGTAGAATGTTTTATGGAAGTTTCGATCTTAACCTTTTTTTAATCTTCCTCAATCCCTAAATTTATGACTTTAATTGGCTCCTTATAGGGCAAGTTCTAATTTTTTTCAAGCTTGACTAATCATAATAGAATCATTGGCACAAATTTCTCCTTAGAATCTTTTTTGAAATCAACTTCACCAATGCAGATTAACTGTTCAACATTGATCTCAATAATTCATCAAAATCATCCATGTCAATTTGGCAGAGCACCTGAAAAGGTAGGAAACAAACAATATAAACAAAAATACTTATAAATAGAGAATTTGAGTGAGGGTAAGGAATAAAATTGGCATACAAGATGAAATGCTTTATGCCATTTTTATTGATAATATTTGATAAAAGACTACTATTACATAGGATCCCTATGAGCTATTGGGCAGAAGCAAATAGGTTTTTTTACTTGACATTACATAGAAATAGTTAAAAAAGTACAGGGATTTTGAACATGTCCTCATTTTCATGAATAGATTTTGGTGGATAGGGATAGGTTTCATCACTTGGCTTTGACAATCTCGACTGGTTAATGATGGTGTTGATGTGGAGGTTGTAGAATGCGTGGCTTAGAATGATGAGGACGTCTTTAACTTTATCTCTTTTGATTAATCCGGATCCATTCATCTTTTCGATAAAAAAGTTTCACCAATTAGTAAGAATGTTATCGATCTGGAATTAACTTTTGATCTAATAGACAGGCCAACCTTCGATCTTTAGCCTTCTTAGCTTGCTTTTTCTTATGTTGCATCTCAAACTTAAATCCTAAGCCCTTCTTATCGATTTTGCTAATAATTTCAAAGCTTTCGCCATTCCTTACAGATTCTTACCCAGCCCTTTTTCTAGCTTGGTAACCTTTGCCAAGAGTTAACTTCAGGTCTATGCGAGTATTTTTCAACAACTAAAGCTCAACTATTAGTAAGCCCTATTTTATGAATGTAGCATTGACAAACTTGAATGACTGAAAGGATACTCAGACATGCTTTCATTTGGTCTAATGTATGTACCAGCAATAAAAGCAGCGACGATCATGTTTTCTATGGCTCTAATATTGATAACTTTGTCATTAATCATCAATTTTATCTTTTGATGCAAAGATGATAATGCTACCTTTGATGAATGTATACAAGGCCTCTATAGGAGATAATTGTAAGATGGAATAATGTCCATTACTTGAAACTCGATCTCATAGGCACATAAGCCTATCTAAAGCAGAATAGTGATGTTGTTGGTGACTCCATGATAAGTCCTGTCAAATGCTTATACTATTATATGGCTGTGCTTGACGTGGGATGCATTAAAAGAAAGCTTATTTAAGATGGCTAAAGGCATGATGTTAAAGGCAGAGCCATTGTTTATAAGAAGCTTTGGCAGAATGCAACCTTCATAGCATGTAGTGATATGTAAAGCTTTATAGCTATCCTACCTCTAGAAAGGATCTCGTTATTAGTGAATGAGATGTAGTTGTCAGTTGTGATTTGTTTACCAAACTATCCAATTTATCTACCTTGTTTAACACTTTCAACAATTTATTCCGATGAATTTTTTAGTTGAAAAGTAGGGATAACGTAAAGATCTTTGCTAGTTATTTATTTAGGTGATCGATGATACTTTACTCATTATGCTTTATGAAAATTAAAAACTCAATGGCTTCTTTTTTGTCTACCACCCCTTTTACTTTTTGAATTCTAGGTCTTTTATCTTATCTTGAGATATGTCAACTATCAGGGAAGTGTCACCTTTCTAATTATTTTGAGCTAGAGGTGCATAACATTTGCCATTGCTAATTAAGTGGTTGATTCTTGATAAATCGATAGTAGTGATTAACTAGGTGGGCCCTCAATTGTCATAACTCAACCCACATGTTTCTAAGGGATGGCTTGGTTGCTCTTGTAAGGGAATGGCATCGGGGCGTCTATCTTAGCATAGGCATTGACAAACTCGTTTTAGAGCTTGGTTGTCCATAGATGATGAGGGGTCTTCCTCTCTCATACAAGGTTTGGGCTATTCCATCCCCAATCATGTTTATTGATTTGATGGGATATGCTTACTTTGTATCTTAGAATTTAATTCTACCCTCGTCCATTATTTTCTAAATCATTGCATGGAATTTTTTGCATATTTAAAGGGTTTGGCCATGAATTGTGTAAAAGTCATAAAAATCGTCAAGGTTTTCTTTTGATTCTTTGATAACATTAAATATTCTTACCTGAATCAATATCTACCAAACCAAACTCATTAGCATCCTGACTTTTTGTATGGTTTTCTTGATGTCACAATTGCCTTCAACACTGATCATATTCCGTGCTGGCTCATTATGGTTTACTAAGGGATTTGCAGTAATGTTTGACCCTTGATTTTTCTTGAATTGTAAAACCTTTGCATTAATAAGAGATTTTACCCTTCAATTTTCTAAGGGATTTGCATTAACATTTGACTCTTCATTTTTCTTGAATTGCAAAACCTTTGAATCAATAAGGCTTTATACCCTTTACTTAAAAGAAATGCAATTTTAAATACCATGCCCTGTTACCCTAACATCATAGTCATAATGGGCATTAGTTTGTACCATGAAAGGTATGAAGTTTTCTTCTCTAGGACATAAAAGGGAGCTATTAGCTGCCTTTAGAGTAAAGCTTGATAAAGCTCTTTATAGTTTATAGGGATTAGCCTGAACTATTCTCTTGCTAATTTATGCCTTGATTATTTGGTGTATTGCTGATGGGATTTTAATGTTTTAGTTAGCTTGTGGTTAATTATTTTATGGGGGATTCGATAGGATAGTGATAAATAGATTATAGATGGTAGTGTAAACTAGCTAAAAAGGGATCGTAATCGGGATAGAGTGAGCCATTGACATTCAGCTACTTTTTATTGTTTCATCGATCATCTTGTTGGATAAAACTAGATCGAAGAACTTCTTAATTGCATTCCTTACTAGTTTATCATAGTAAAAGGTATGCAAAGTGTTAATGAATGTCATTATCATCTCTTTTTGAATCAAACAGGGCTGAACCAAGGCTACCTCCCTTCTCCATCATTTAGTATATTGCTTGTAACTTTTAGTAGACTTTTTCTCCAAGTTCATAAGGGAGAAACAATAGAGAGCCCAATCCAACACATGTTGGCACTAGTTAAAAAAAGCTCTAATTAAATCAGCTATGATTGAATCTTGACATTATTGAGTTTGATGTACCATCAGGTGATCACCCTGATCAAATGTTGAAAATAGTGTATGAAGAGCTTCTCATCTTTCTTATACCTTTCTATTTTCCCAAGATACATCCAAATATGGATGGTAGGGTCAGTGGTTCCATTGAAATGTTCAAACTTTGGTGCCTTAAACTTTAGGGGAATGACAAGGTTGGCATCAGAGATATAGATTACGTATTTATAGCTCTGAACTTGTCACTCTCTTTAATAGCCCTGAAATGTTTCTCTAATAGCTAGTACTTGTCCATCTCAATGACAGACATTACAGGCTTTTGACCATTTGTTTCTCTAGTTTATCCTGATGAAGTGCTATGGGGTTGGCTAAAAAAAACCCTTATGCTCCTCAAAAATCAGGGACAAATTGGTTTACTACCATAGGATTCAAATAGATGACTAATGTTATTGGTAAGGCTGGCACTGTATTGGGTTAGAGCTCTTGACAACTTCCTTCTTGGGTGGCTTAATATCTTGGTAGGATGATTTTTTAGGTAGGTCAACTTTTTTTTGGTATTTTGCAGTACTGGATTGTCCCTTTTCTTTAGAGGTTACTAATAACTCCATGAGCTTCATGATTTGTGCTTGCATCTCATCTTACGAAGAAGTATTTGATTTTATGACTCTTTATTAATTAACTTGAGTTATTCTATGCATGCTTCGTAATCATTTTCCATGAATTATTTGCGATGGCATGTATTGTAGTAGTGTGAGATGATTAGTTTCATGTTTTCTATTCAGTTTAAGAATCCTATGCATTTTAATAACCATTCTTGCATTAGACTTCTATTAAAATGTATTTATTAATGATTATTTATGATGAAATGATGATGAATATGAAATCATGCTAAAGCATGATTATTGACATGAATAAATGAATGGAGCAGTAAAATAATCGAGTAAGTTATTTTAATGCCAGAGACAATTGGCTTATATGACTTTTTCACCAATAGTGTTTTTCATAAAGCAACTAAAAGAGTTCAATTACACATGATTACATTCAAAAATATTTGACACGATTACATTGCCTAATCATATGTTCCAAGAAGTTTAATAACTCTTATCATGATCTCTACTAGGAATGATGTCTTACTTCAAAGATCGGGCAACCTTGATCATGTCATCTATCTTAGTCTAGGCAACCCAGATTTGCTTGATGAGGTGGTGATGATGCTCTTGGTGATTCAAGCATGCTTGTTTGACCATCTCTTACCATTCTTATTCTTGTTATTTAGAGGCTCTCACTAAGTCATCAATTTGGTCTTGATGACCTTGGATAGACTACTCCAAATTTTGAACCCTAAGTTTTAAAGCTTTATTCTCAACCTAAGCTGCTATTGAGTCCCATGCTCGAGCTTCTAAACATCTATTCCTCCTTTAATAAGTGGTCATAAAAGTGAAGCCTTGATGAGCATCTCCCTAGTTGCTTTAGCTTCTTTCTTCTACTAATTTAACTTTTTACTAAGGGCAACAAGCTTTACTCTAACTTGGCTAATGACTTACCAATGCGCGAGTACTTGTTTTTCCTTTGGGATGCCAAGTAGTCCTTTATTAAACTCTCAAGATCTTCTTTGAAGCAATTTTTCTTTTTGACAATTTTAATTCATCTTGTCATCCTAGAGGTAGATGTCTATTTCTAACTGGCTCTTTTCTTTCTTCAAGCAAGCAATCTCTATGGTAATGGCAACCCTTTCATGTTCAAATTTCCATCTAAGTAACTTGACTTCGAAAGGAGGCTTACCCATCAAAACATGGGATGTACCCTTATTAGTTAGAAACAAAGTGTCATTGATGCAATGAACTATCCATTCATCATAACTCAGAGTTATTACATTTACTCTCTAGTATCTCTCCATGCAATAGACCTACCTCTAAGCATGAAAGACTGACTGGGCTTTCAATTTGTAATTGTCTTCCTTGTATTCGAGATCCTGGTTTTCAAAATAGGATAACTTATCATTATTAGAATTGTTGCAAAACTAAGAAGTGGTACCCTACAACCCCATGAGTGGCATGCAAATATAGTCTTTGCTTTTATATATGATTGATTTGAGGGACATCCATAGTGTTTTCTATGTAAGTTGTTTTTTCTGAGATTCCAAAATTTTTTTACCCATTGTTCCTCAAACTCAATTTGAGGCCATTCTTTCTCGAAGACCATCAAAAGAAGGTTAAAGTTAGAGAGAAAATTACACGCCATTCTATTTTCTTCAATGCAAAAATAGCTAACAAGCAAAATGTGAAAGAGCAAGGCACATTCGATAAATCCCCCAGCTTCTATTTTCTTGTAGAAAATAAGAGCTCAATGGCAATGATTACAAATGTGAAATTAATGTTGCAACATAAACAAGAGAAACAATATGCACTGCTGCTTCCACATGAACCAAGGTCTTCGAGAATATGACCAATCCGTATATCGCCAATGCATAGACATCTTGAATTTTTCTTGGATCAGTGAGGGTTGCTATTACTTCTTTTAGACTAGTCCCAGAAATGCACTCTCTATCCCTTTTTGTCTTAATGTGAACATCGATCCATGACTTCATGGCTTTGAGGATCTGTGCTAGTTTCTTCTTAAAAGTTAAGGGTTATAGTAACTTGCAATATATCCTATTGAACTTAGCTCTCTCAATATTGAGTAACATAGTGTATTCATCAACTATGGGAGCCAAATATTCCTAGTTAAAGGTGAAACATTAGTATGCTAGTTCTAGAATTATGATGCTGCTCACAATAAGCTAACATCTAACTAGATTAGAGTAAAAGAGCTATGTCCCCATATCTTTTTATGAAGAACTTCATCTAGGTATTGCCTAACTAGCCTAAATATGTTTCTACTCTTACCAATCATTCTAATGGAACTTAATCTTGACATTTTCATGGAATGTTAAGGTATAATCGAGCTGAAGAATGTCCCCTTCTTTGAGCTATTGACCTTCTAACCATGTCCTGACTTTTTCAAAAGGCTTGAGAATGGGAACACACTGTTACTCCATGATAGACACCCCTTGTCGAACATTGAGCCTTAATCATTTATCCCATGATGATAATTATAATGTATAATGCATGCAATAATAAGAAAAAAAAACAAAACAAAAGGAAATAGGTTAGTGACAATATAAATAATATATAGATGAATAAAGAATAAAAAATCTAAATTAGTTATGAAAAATGCCTTGATAATAGGTGTTATAATGCCTAAATGCAAACATGATAAGTATCAGAACAAGTTAAGTACCCAAAGACAGCATAACAATGTCTTCGACTTAAAAATTATCCCTTTGAGGTGATAAGATACCTTCAAGGATAAGCTAACAACTTACACGGTTACATACGTAAGCTATCACCTAGTAATCGACACGTTAAGCCATCAATCAGAGAGCATAATGGCTTGTTCGGGTGAAGTTTTGCCTTTATCAAGATGGTATGTTGCCTCCTAAGGACAAAACTGACTAAGCAATGATGCTCATTCATCACCACCTAAGGTATGATATGCATTAAGCTACTATTCGGGTAGCAAATAACTTATTTTAGTTAGATACAAGTGACGACATTCACTTGCCATCACTCACTTATTGATAAGGGTTACGCATCAATCAGATGACTAAATGATGTCCTAACACTGACACGTTACACGTGTGTGACAATGTTCATTCACTATCATCTGCATAACTATTGTATGTGAGAGTCAAGCTTAGAAGTGTTTCCCTAAGTGTTCCTATTTTTTGGATTATTCTAGTAGCATTTCGTTATGGTTTGACATAGTTTAACTCATAAGGTTCACTATATGGGTTTAGGTTAAATTTAGATTGGTATCTGAATCACTTTTTTATCAATAAAGATAGTCGAAGAACCCTAATCCTAGGCCTATTATAGGCTTAGCAGAATAGGTTCGATCTGATGGATGTATTTCCCTATGCAAATATAGAGGCGTGCTTACAAAAGACATAGGTACTTTCCACCTTGGAAGGTTTTGCTTTGCCTGTGTAAAAGGGTACTCACGAAGGTGAATAGTTCACTTCCTCCTAATAATTGGGACCTAACCTCACTTTGGAGTTTAGTGGGAATCTAATGCAAATGCATGTGCACAGTGTATGTCAGGGAAACAATCAAACTTTTTGTTTATCCCATATTAACATATTTATCAAATTGATATTTATATGGTAATAAGGCAATCTCTACCAATCACATGACAAAAATCATGACAAGTAAAAGGTTAGTAAACAAAATTAAAGAGGGATTATAGTTAAATAATGATAAAAAATTGAGTTAATTGAGAACCCAATAAGACATGGTTAGTCATAGTCTTAAGTTTCCAAGTTGGTACCTAGTGGAGTTACCACGCTATCAGCACTGTGCCCTAACCTTTATCGTAAAAGAGAGCTCACACGACTTTTAAAATAAACTAATTTATGGAAAAATGACAAAATTCTTGACCAGGAAATGTCCTCTTGATTGGGACTTTCTTTTTAACATGGGAAGAGGACTGTTAGATGAAAAGCTTATCCAATCGGTCTCGATTGGTCACCAGAAAATGGCCAACACTTGGAGTTGCCAACAATCATTTAAGGCTAGGCATGATCGGATGTATATTAAAATTGATTATTTAGAGTTACGAAACTTGAAATGCCAATTCCATTGTTTGCATGATCCAAAGATTCAACAGTTGTGCTTAAGAGTTAGTTACATTCATAAACGTATGAACCTTTTTGTAACACCCAAAATTGGTACCTTTCTAGCCATGTCTTAATCTAGTTTCGATTTTCTCTATTTTAACTTGTCATTGTTTAAATATAATTCTTTGTCTATGGATGAATTTATATAAAATGAATCCATGTTTTAAATAAATTTGAATGCATATATGCCCCAAAGAGGTGGGAACATAAAGATTTTTGGATTAAAATATTCTCCAAATTTTGCTTTGTAAATTGGGTATTTCATGTCAAGCACTAGAGAGATGCCAACATAGAACATTGCCTTATGATTTAAAAAAATTATTTTAAAAATATGGATGCAAGAAGTCAATTACAAAAGAAAAAAAACAAAACATATTGGTAAGACAAAAAAGAAATAATATCACATAAAATAAATCACAAAAAAAAATGAGAGATGATTAGAATTTGTCTCATATTTATCATTGATTATGTCAAAATAACCAAGTTGACAATTTTGGTGATGCATTTGGAACTACTAATTAATCCAGGCACAAAAATTAGGTTCAATTTTGACAGAGATTTGGAATAATCTAGGAAAAATTTGATTTTTTCTTTATAATTTTTGAGAAAAACGAAACTAACAATTTTAGATTGATGAAATTTGATTATTGCTTGACAATTTTGAAAAACAAGATTGGGGTATCCTCTTGAAAATTAGGGTTGAAGTATTCTCGAAAATGGAAATTTTAGCAATCTTTGAAATTTGGGTGACATTTATAAAAGCAAAGGTGAAGTATCCCTGAAAACAAAAATTTTAGTGATTTTTTAAATTTGAGTGACATATGTAAAAGTGGAGTTAGAGTAATCCCTCGAAAAATGGGATTGTAGTATCTTCTTTCATGAAAACTTTGATGATTTTGGAAAAACAAGTTTAAAGGATTAACCTTGACAAAAGTTCTATGGTTTCTTGAAGAAAATAGGTGATTTTTTATTTAAAAAAATTGATAAAAATAGAGATGACACAGCAATGATTGCTTATGCCTTGACCCCAGCCTATGAGGTTGATGCCCATATTTCAACTTGAATGGGTATATCGATACCACTTGAGGCATTCAAATGCCTTGGAGTGGGAATTTGAAGAATCAACTAATCTTGACCAATGCTAAAAATAGGGGAAAGCATCACATTGTCCTTCTTTTTTATTTTACTTTGGGCTAATTTAAAGATTATGAAGATCAGGTGAGGTTCCATTGGAAAGGTGACTCAATAAGGTTTAAGGAAAACAATATTTCAAAAATCCCTAAAAATCATATTCCAAGCGAAAATAATTTTTAAAATTAGGTCATGTATGACATTGATAGCAAGTATAGGGAAAAAGGGTATCGCAAATTTTGAAAAATCATTGCTAACTCATACAGAATCATTAAATCACAAATATACCTTCTCAAAAAGAAAATTTTACAAAGTTTTTGGAAAAATATTTTAAAAATTCATAAAAATCATCTGATGAGCCCAAATGGCCCAAACAGAATGCAACTTGCTGATTTTAAAGGGTCCAGACAACATTAGTTTGGAAAATTGTAACTCCCTCACCTGGAATGATTCGAGGGCAAACAAGATATTATTGGAAAGGTAATTAAAATATTTTTTTAAAAGATACTTAGAATATTCATGAAAAAATTTTAGCCTTTGAAAATGATTTTCAATCATGATTGCAGTGGTACGAGAGCAAAAACAAGGAAATTTTTTGGTTTTTCAGGTTTCTTATGGCCAAGCTCAAGCTAAGGATATCTAAATGGCTGAGGCAGGATGAGAGAGTGACATGAGTGTCACAAGCTTATTTCATAATTCCAGAGTAGTTTGGGATGATGAAACAACACATTGACCATGTCATTTAATGCAATGACTCTAGATAATGACTCAAGGCACAAACAATTTTTCATGACACTCAAAAGGCATTTATTTATGAAAATAGCATACTTGGTCTTAATAATCTCTAGATTTAGACATAAAAAACTTGATTTTCCCCTAAGATTGAAAATCTAAAGAATACAAAAAACTTAAGTCTATGTTAATCCTCATTTATTGCAGTTAACGTGGCCTTAACTAAGGGCTTTAAGAAGATAGATTTTTTTGACAAGGACAAATAAGCATTTCGACAAGCACATGACAAACTAGATGAAATGTTCATGACAATAAACATGATAGGCATGATCAAACATGTAAAATGGCATTGAAGTATGAAAATGATGACAACATATCGAGAGATGAGCACAAAATGCATAGAGATGCTAGTTAAATGATATAAAAAATATTGTCATAGAGATGATGAAAAATAATGCTCGAACAAAAGAGAAAAGCTTGCTAGAATTTCAAGATAGCATTAAAATACATTAGCAAAATGTACCAAAGACATTGAAAGGGAGAAACATGATAGGGGAATCAATAAAGCATAAAAAATCCTATATCTACCGCATCCAAGGCCATAAAATGCATGGAAATCCTAAAATAAGGCCATAATCAACATATTAAGGATTGCTAGGAATGATGAAAATATAAAAATAAGTAAACAAAAGGGAAAAAAATGTACCCCAAAAAGCTTTGAGAACCTTGATTGGGAGGTTGAGTAGAAAACGTGTTGAACTTATAACTTACTTTTAAACCTTTCCTTACTATGATTTTAGCAAAAAAAAGAGGCCAAGAATGAGTTTGTCTGGTATATCAATAGAAGGGTGTTTTGTGAGGTAAGGTGATGGTTTTAGAGGGTTTTAGGAGGGCTTGGGAAGGTTACAAGAATGGAAGCTAAAATATAAAGAAATGGTGTAAAGGTTTCTTTTAGGAGCTCATAACATATTTTATATATGATTCATTGTCAACACTCAAAAAGCTAAGAAATGTAGGGCTTTTGAGTTCATTGAGGTAGACAAAATGGTGACTCATGGTACCAAATAGAAACCTTTTAGCATTTTATTGGCTGAGGCATAACTTTAGTAGTAGTAACAAACCATGCGAGGCTGGTACTATGGGTAAAGTCAAGCTTACCCTTCATCAATCCATATTTTCTCATTAAATGCCCTTAAAATAGGCTAAACTGATCATTCAAAATGTTAAAACCCAATGTTTAAGCTTAAAAATAAAGTCCATATGATTTGTATGAAATTATATTTCACTTATTCACAATGTTTAGGTCAAAGTTGTGATCATATCCGAATGGTTTAGTGTCATGGTATGAAAGGAGCAAAACATCTCGAATAGGCCAAAAAAAGTCTTGTGTATCGATACAAGATTTCTTGTATCGATATCATGGGATAATTTTGCTCCAAGTATTGATACCTTGAAGCTAGTTTTGATACCTAGCCTTCTAATATCAATATAATGCAATTATATTAATAATAAACATAAAATTTCCCTAAGTATCCATATTTCTCGACCTATATCAATACGCATTGACCTAAAATCATGATTTTACTTCCAAACAAACTACTATTAATACCAAAGCCACCTGTATCAATACCACAGCTAAAATTTCCCTCAAGTATCAATACTTCATACCCTATGTTGATACATCTTGACTAAAGTTCATGATTTGAGCTTCAAAATAAATTTGTATCAATACAACAACTTATTGTATTAATACCATAATGAATGTATCGAATGGCCCTTTGTATCGATATCTGCTCATGCCAATGCAAATTTTACGCACCTTTGATTCCCCAAATGCCTTACCTTGTCTAGGATTGATGGATGTCCAACTTAGATGACATCTTAAATAGTGACTTTTGATTTTTTTTTTATTTTTCTTTAATACAGGACTAGGCATTTCAAACTGTCTTAAAAAAAAGTTTCGCCCATAGTTGTGCAAACTAATATGCCAACGACATGGCATCTGGCAATTGTCGCTATTTTTATTTTCATTATTTTGTTTTATCATCTTTCAATTAAGTTCAGAGATGTTAGAAATTGGCTCAGACAAAATGGGATGTCTACATAAAGAATTATTATTTTTTATAACCTTTGATTGTGGTTCAACCTCCACATTGCAGGGCATGAAAAAAATTAAAGAAAATTTGAGAGGTTGATCTCCTAATCAAATTTGTAAAGAAAAAATCTTAAAATTCTAGGTTAGATGCAAAATGACCTGAGTTTCCTAAAATTTATAGTTCTTTCCAAGAAAGAAAAAAAAAAAAAAATAGACAAGATAGAAAAAGCATAAAACAAAAAAGAGAATATGCAAAGAAAAGAAAAAATAAATCAAAAAGAAAAAAAAAGATAAGAAAACAAGGAAATATAGGACTCTAGAGAAATAAAAAGGAGAAACTCCTTATGAAATGAAATGATCATTGATCTGATCACCCTCAAACATTTTATTAGACCTTTACATCTTTTTTTTCTAAACTGTGAACCTTAGCCTACAGTACATACCTTAAAAAGTCTATTTTGATCAAGTATAATTATTTGAACTGATAAAGCTAAAAAATGAAAAGAATGAAGCTCTAAGGTGAAAACCCAAAACAGGTAGTCTAGATCGAAATGGGAAAATTTTCAATATCACTTATGAGACTACTGAGATCTTGATAAAATGAAAGTTATTTTCAAGAAGTCTAAGGACATGTAGAGATCTTTAAATGCCCAAGACTCAAACATGAAAATTAAATTCCTTACTCTTTTCCAAAATTTTAAACCTTTTTTAGCCCTACCTTGATACCTGTTGAAGTGTTAATAGTTATAAAACTTAAAGGAACATCAAATTTGTTTGATTTTCAAGGAAATTCATATTTCATACAACCTAATCCATTCATGCCTAGGAAAATAGGGCATGTATCCTATTCATTTTGAAATTTTTGGGCCAACCAAAGTATTTTAAGCTTTTTAACCTATTTTGAGGAAAGAACCAGTTTATAATTCATAAATTTTTAACAAGAGATCATTAGTTTTTAAGAGACTTAAATATCACATGTTTCAACCTAGAGGTTTGGAAAAAAAACATTTTTTAGTAAAAGCAATTGTTTTAAAAAGCTTAAAAAAGAGCGTCTAATAAGAGACAAAGTTTTTTCTAATTGAGGGGCACTAAATTGAAACAAGGCTTGATTCAAAAAAAAGAAGAAGATAACATGAAAATTTAGTAGTTGCATCACTTCACATGCATTTACCTTTTAATGACATTTGCACTTACATCACTTTACATGTATTACACTTGCATCATTTCATGTTGATTGGTCTTATTATTAATATTTGCATTCTTATTACTTTACAAGCATTTAAATTGGCAAGTTGTGCGTTTACATCACTTGACTTCTTCAAACAATATTATCATCTTTGGGATTATTGAATTATCATACTCATTTAATGATTGTGATTGCTTCAATCATAAAATAATCACACATTTGTAAAGTTTTTAGTGGTGAAACTTGAAGCACTCAAGAAATTTTAAGTCTTCAGTGGTGAATCCGAAGCATCAAGAGTGTTTGTTTTAGAAACAAGCCTTGGGTGGAAGAACTTAAAGCACTTAAGTTTTTTAAAAAGTCTTTGGTGGTGAAGTTTGAAGCATTCAAAAGAATTTACATAGGGAAAAAGTCTTTGATGGTGAAATCCAATACGTTCAAAAGAATTTATTTAAAATCAAGTCTTCTGTGGTGAAATTTGAAGCATTCAAAAGAGTTTGTCTAAAAAAAAGCCTCCGATGGTCAAATTTAAAGCATTCAAAAAAAATGATTTTCAAAGTCTTTGATGATGTATCCAAAGCTTTTAGTGGTGATAACTAGAATAATTTTCAAAGTCTTTGGTGGTGTATCCAAAGCTTTTTGTAGTGATAACCAGAATAATTTTCAAAAGTATTTGGTGGAGTATCCAAAACTTTTATCAAAAGCTTCTGATGGTGGTAACCAAAATAAAATGCCAAAGTCTATAGTGGTGTATCTAAAGCCTTATTTGTAATGACCAGAATACTTTTCAAAGTCTTTTTGGCATATCCAAATCTATTAGTGGTGGTTATTAAACTAGTATCCTTCTTACAGCTTAAAAATTAAGTAGAATATTTTGAAAGCAAAACCATTTAGATGCCTATTTAATTAAAATTAAAAATTAAGACCTATTTCATTTCACATATGTCAAAAATTAGACATTATCTCTGTCCAAATTAAGTCACCATTTCTGATCGATGGTTTTGTCTTAGTTATCTTCTTGACTAACATGGTTTTGCCTTGGTCTCAATCGATGGATTCATTCCAGCCATCCTTTTGACTAATATGGTTTTCCCCAGTCAATATTTTTATCTAAAGGTTTTGCCTTAGTCATCCTCTTTAATTACAATCGTTTTGCCCTAGTCAAACTTTTCAACTAAAAGTTCTACCTTGGTAATCTTTTTGACTAATAGGTTTCCCCCTAATCATCCTCTTTGCTATTATGGTTTCACCCTGGTTAACTCTTTCGACTTAGGTTATGCCCTAGTCATATACTTGACTATTATGGTCTTACCGTAATTAATCTTTTTTATTGAAGTTTTCACCTTGGTTAATCTTTTTGACTGATATTTTCATTCTAGTCATCTTTTTGACTAATAGGTTCGCACTGGTTAATCTTTTTGATGGATAGTTTCATCCTAGTCATCTTTTTTACTAATATAGTTTCACCTAGTTAATCTTTTAGACTGTAGGTTTCACCCTAGTCAATCTTTTTAATCGATGTTTTTATCTTGGTCATCTTTTTCACATTATAGTTTTGCTCTAATCAATCTTCCCAGCTGAAGGTGCCGCTATGGTCACCTTTTTGACTAATAAGTTTCACCTTAATCACCCTCTTTGATTATTATGGCTTTTCCTTGGTTAAACTTTCCAATTAAAGGTTTGACCTTGGTTAACATTTTGACTAATAGGTTTTTCCCTACTTATCCTTTTTAATTATTATGCTTTCACCCTAATTAGCCCTTTCGACTTAGGTTCAGCCTTAGTTACCTCCTTGATTATTATGGTTTTGCTCTAGTCAATCTTTGTGACTAATAGGTTTTCCGTAGTCACTCTCTTTGACTATTATGGTGTTGCCTAAATCAATCTTTTTAACTAAAGATTCTACCGTGGTCACCTCTTTAACTATTATGGTTTAACCTAGTCAACCCTTTTAACTTGGGTTTCACCCTATTCACCACCTTGACTATTATGGTTTTGCCTTGGTCAATCCTTTTAACTTAGGTTCTACCCTGATCACCTTATTGACTACTATAGTTTTGCCCTAGTCAATCTTTTTGACTAATAGGGTTCACCCTAGTCACATTTTTCAATTGAAAGTTCTGCCCTTGTCACATTTTTTACTAATAAGTTTTGCTATAGTCATTATTCTTGACTATTAAGGTTTTGCCTTAGTTGATCTTTTTAACTGAGGCTCCACCTTGGTCATCTTCTTCTACTTAGATTCCACTGTGGTCACTTTTTTTGTACTAAAGTTTTGCCCTTGGCCATTTTTTAAATTTTGAATTTTTCACCAAAATCTATCGCTACAAACTTGTTTAAATTTATTTTTCCAAGACCTTATGGTTTGAAATAAATGGCCATTTATGGTCTTTGCCCTATTCCTGATTCTTAGCAAAGGCCAAAGAGGGGCAGTTGCATACATCTAAATTCATCTTAGCCCTTTTTGTAGCAACTCGAAATATCTAGAACCAAGAATCGGGTGGCCATCCTAATGAAGGTCAACCTCTTCTAGGTAGAGCTGACTTTTCTTAGGACTTATTTGACCATGTCTAGATGGTTACTTATGGTCATGACTAAAAGATTGTAATTTTAGGGTTCGTAGGGAACAAACCTTAGATAAAAAAGATAAGCATTCTAGAGGAAAATTAGCTTTTAAATTTATTTTTGTGAAATTTCAAAATTTAATTCTGGATATGATATCATGGTCAAAATTTTTATTTTTAAAAATTTTTTAAATATTTTATGAAATATTGTAAGTTGGTCATCACGTATTTTTATCGATACCAATGTAGTATTTATACCAACACTCACTCTGAAAAATAAAAAATTACAATAAATGTTCATTTCAACATTTTATTCCATCAGGTGTTAAGTTATCGAATTTATTGGATAATTTTAAATTTTTTGGTATCATAAGTTTTTTGCTCATAATTTTTTTATGGTAAATTTATTTCAGTTTTGAATATTTTGTTTTTACCAATAAATATTTTTGTAAAAACATTAAACTTAGTTGTTTTCTTTTTTAAACATGTGCTCACTTGGAAATTTTTAATAAGGAATTCTTGGTTTCATATGGTATTCTTTAAGGATTTTGTTTTAATTCTTTTCTTATTAAAATTTTCCTTGATAATTTTTTGGCATCAATTTCTTTAATTCAATTTCTCTTATGATTATTTAATTGGAATTCACATATGATTACATTCTTAATTAGATTTATCACATGTGGAGTTTTAATTCATCACTTGAATGCATGGGTTTTAATCTAATTTTTACACTTTAGTCCTTTGTTTCAATTTAAATTTTTTCTTGTAGTTTTTAATTAGAATTTTTGCACTTCAACTTTATTTATTCCCTTACTTTCAAGGTTTTTGGATGCATGAAAATTTATACTTTAAATTTATTTGTCCTTAATTTATTTTTAACTTTAATTCTATTATGATGGTTTAGTTACATGAAAATTTTTTTACTCTTTAGCATCAATTCAACTAATTTTAATTGCATAGGATTAATTTAGTTAAAATTAAAATTTTCTTCCAACTAAATTAGTTTACTTTAAACTAACTGCAACATGATTGCATGAGAATTAATTTGATTAAAGTTAGATTTATTAAACTAAATTAGCTAATTTAGTTCAATCCCAATTAGCTCTAATAATAATGATTTAAGAGGACAACATAGCCATCATGATATTAGCTGATAGCTTGTAAAAAGATATGATAAAAAGTATGGAGATAAGACATGCATTTAATCAATTTAACATGAAAGAAAGAAATGGCCATTTTGGATGGCCATATCCACGCCATTTCTAAGTGAAAAAGGGTTTCATTTTCATGATTCATCATCTTCCTCCAAAAAAATTCTTGGCCATTTTGCTTAGTATTTTTCTAAGTTTTGATTTTCTTTTAAGTTACAAAAGATTTTAAAGCTTGCCAAGGTAGTTGGTATTCAAAGTTTTTATTCTTGTAATTTCTTCTTCATGTTCCATTCATTATTTTCTTCATCTTATGAGCTTAAGGAATACTTGTGCTCATGGTTGTTTTCTAATCATGTTTAAAGGCCAAGTATGAAAGCTATGAACAATTTTTTCTTTTTTATTTGTTTACCATTGCTTGATTTTCATCAAGAAAATATATTTTTATGAAACTAAAGTTTATTTTGGCATATAACTATGTTCATATTTTTTCTTGTCATTTTCACGCGGATTTCTCATAAATAATGCCACATGCATGCATTTCCATTTATGTTTTGACTAATCTTTTTATAAAAGTATGAGTTAATTTATTTGTTGTTTGTGAATGCAGGTGCTACTACATGTTCATATAATGCCTTGTTATGTAAATTTTTTATTTATTATATTTATTTTCATGCCATGCTTATGTATGGATTACTAGATTTCTTTTTTGTGATAAAAAGAATTTATTGAAAATGAATGTTGAGATTATGACATGCAAGTGTTAAGTTTTTGTTGATAGATTGCATTTTGCATGTGTATATATATTCATTAAATGACTAGATTTCATCTTTTAAGCCATCTATGGGTGAGTTTAAGCATGAAAACTAATTTCCTCTTTTATTTTTCTTTGGGTCGAACTATGTATGGCTATTTTAGAAAATTTTCATCTTTAAGGGAGCTTTTAGCATTTTCAAAAAACCTAGGGACTAAATTGTAATTTTGAAATTTTATTTCATGGTGAACCTTGCTTGGTCGAATAGTCCTAGGCCATTTGCTTGAATTTCCCATGTGTTTTTTTATTCATTTAAATACTTTTTCAAGCATTTTCAATAATTTAGAGGTCAAAATGTAAGTTTGAAAAGCTTAGGGACTTATTAAAGTTTTTGTGTTTTAGCACATTTGTCATCTAAGTTACCCCTTTAGGGTATAATTGTCATTCCATATTACTATTAGCTTTTTTAAGGTTACCCAGATACTTTCATCTTGAAGGTAAACCTTAAGGGGATTTTAGTAATTTAGCTTAAAATTAAGTTCTGTAGGGTCACCAAGATACTTTCAGGTTAAATGTGTACTTTAGAGATAGGTTGGTTATTTCATATCATTATCGAGTCCTTTATGGTTACTGAGATACTTTCATGTCGAAGGTATATCTTAGGGGCATTCTAATAATATTACCTTAGAGCCGAGTCCTTTAAGGTCACCAGGATAGTTTTATATTAAAAGTGCATTTTAGGGATAAGTTTGTCATTTCATGACATTATCGAGTCTTTTAGGGTTACCAGGATACGGTTATGTAAAAGGTATATTTTAGAAGGCATTTTAGTATTTTTTAATATTGAAATCAAGTTCATTAGTCCTTTAAGGTCACCAGGATAGTTTCATATTAAAAGTGCACTTTAGAGATAAGTTGGCCATTTTATGACATTATTGAGTCTTTTAGGGTTATCACAATACTGTCATGTAAAAGGTATATTTTAGAGGGTATTTTAGCATTTTTTTAATATTGAAATCAAGTTCATTAGAGTTATCGGGATACTATAGACACACTATTTTCTCTAAGCCTTTAATTGACATTTTTTGGTTTTAGGGTTAACTAGAATTTTCTAGGTTTGGGTCTTTT
This sequence comes from Adansonia rubrostipa, assembly GCA_038381775.1. Lineage (NCBI taxonomy): Eukaryota > Viridiplantae > Streptophyta > Magnoliopsida > Malvales > Malvaceae > Adansonia > Adansonia rubrostipa. The sequence goes on along the minus strand of JBBYHM010000009.1, from coordinate 2,054,057 downwards.
CAGATTAGTTATAAGTGATAGAAAGTTTCAATTAAGGTTTCGGTTTGTTCCTATAAGCTTAATTTAACATAATAAACTTATGAGCTTAATTGTCTGATTTAAGGGGTTGGTGCCAGATTTGGAAAACCAAGTCCTAGGTTCCAAAAATTCAAGAATGTCAAAAGTTGACTAGGATATATCTCTTAAGGTGATTAGAGTGTTTATTGAGGATATTTAAGTGAAAAAAAAAGACTTGTTTCAAACACCATAATCAAAAGTTAACACAGTGACAAAAATCAACCTTAGGCAAGGTCAACTGTAAAATGTAAACTTTTTAGCCTATAGTTAGATTTTGAAATCAGAAGAGTTCTATAACTTGGATTTCAAAATTGATTAAACCAAATGAAATTGAATATGGACTTTAGGACTAGGTAATGAAAGGGCCTTAGGAATTTAAAAAGCTAGGAATTCTTGAGACTTAGTTTGAGGCGTCAAGAAATTTAATATTTTTTTGAAGGAAGTCATTAGGGCACATTCTTAATACAAGATGGAACATTTAATTGCACTTTCATATAGACAAATCATGGTCAATTAAATGGAATAAAATATTGTACGTGGATTAGTGTGAAAATAAAGCTTTCGTCGAATTCCAACATATGTTCAATATGTGAATTTTGTTCATCTTTCATTGATAGCAATAATGTAATTTCCCCTAAAACTAGTTAAGAGGTTAGTGATTAAGCTAAGATACCCAAGATTGATTAAAGCTTAAATCACCAACTTAGAGGCCTATAAATAACGATGATTAGCCATGATTTTATAACTTTTAAACAGTTAAAAAAGTTTTAAAAAATCTAAAAGTTTTTTTCTCAAGCTTTCATCAACTTTAGGAATGAAACAAGCTTAGAATAGGTATAATCTCTAATTTTTCTCTTTAATTTCATTTTAATTTCATGATTTTGATGATTAATCCATGCTTTTCTATGCATTATTGATGTTCAACCAAGTTTATTTGATGAACTATAGCATTCGGCCAACTTGATTCATCATGATCTCAAGTTTTGATCTTTATTTAAGGTATTATTTAATTGATTTCATGTTATTTTAAGCATGATTGCATGATTAATTGTTGAAATTTAACTTGAAATCATGTTTAAAGAACTAAACCTAGGTTTAAACAAGGTAAAACTTCTAGATCTATGTTTCTATCAACCTAGTTTCTTAGGAATTTGATGATTCAAGTTTAATTAACTAGTTTTTGATGATATCAAGCAAAAATCTTAAAGTTTAAATGATGAAGTCAAACTTTTTCTCTTAATATAGTGTTTAAACAAGAGGAAATGGAGAAACTTGATTTGGCCAGCCTAGATTAGGTTGATCTTAAGCTTAATTGATTCTTGCATGATCTTGCTAATTTGAGCTAGTGTGAGCTAATTTGAACTAAAATCTAAGTACATTGAACTTGAATCTAGTGCCAAATGATGAAATTATAGGTTCTTGAATTAGGTGAACCATTCGAACAAGCTAGAGTAGCTTTCTCAGGTTTTAGCCATGATGGATTCTCGGTGTGATTGAATGGGTTTACATAATTTATGCTTAATTGATGAAACTTAGATGAATTAAACGGAGAAGGACCTGGGTAAGCTAAAATTTATGCTTAATTAATGAATTTAAAAGCTTACTTATTTAATTGATAAACTTAAATGATTAAAAGCATGCTTTGATTGTTAATCATGCTGATTGAATTGTAGTAGAGTTTTTTTTCTTGTGCTTAATTGTTAAATGATGAGATTTTGATGAGAATTGATGTTTAAACGAGCATGTTAAATTGGCTAAGGTGAATTTTGCAGTTAGAATTGGATTTATGAATGATTAATTTAGAACCTTAGGTCAGTATTCTATATGTTTGATTAAATGCATGTTAAGATGTTTAGGTTATGTAAAAACCTTATTTTTTTTCAAAAGATCCTCTAAAGGCAAGCTTTGGTTCACTTAATCAATAGGTGCATCAAGGTTTGGTGTTAATTAGTAAGCTCTTTAATGAGTAACTGAGGGATATTAAATAAAATAGCTTGAGTTAAAGCTGCTTTAAAGCAAAATAAAAATATCTTTAAATGTATAAATGTGCTTGGATGAGTCTAAGCTTGGTGAGTTTTAACCTGAATCATTAGATGCTGTTTAAGTGTGTCAAATTGTGTTGTTTAGAGTCATTTGGTTACTGGTTATAGCACACGAATGGCATTGATGTGCCTCTCACTGATTATAGCTAATTTAAGCTAGTGTGAGCTAATTTGAACTAAAATCTAAGTACATTGAACTTGAATCTAGTGCCAAATGATGAAATTATAGGTTCTTGAATTAGGTAAACCATTAGGGCAAGCTAGAATAGCTTCTTTGGGGTTTGGCCATGATGGATTCTTGGTGTGATTGAATGGGCTTTACATAATTGATGCTTAATTGATGAAACTTAGATGAATTAAGCGGAGATGGACCTGGGCAAGCTGAAATTTATGCTTAATTAATGAATTTAAAAGCTTACTTGTTTAATTGATAAACCTAAATGATTTAAAGCATGCTTTGATTGTTAATCATGCTGATTGAATTGTATCAGAGTTTTTTTTCTTATGCTTAATAATTAAATAATGAGATTTTGATGAGAATTGATGTTTAAACGAGCATGTTAAATTGGCTAAGGTGAATTTTATGGTTAGAATTGATTTATGGATGATTATTTTAGAACCTTAGGTTAGTATTCTATATGTTTGATTAAATGCATGTTACGGTGTTTAGGTTGTGTAAAAACCTTATTTTTTTCTTAAAAGATCCCCTAAAGGCAAGCTTTGGTTCACTTAATCAATAGGTTCATCAAGGCTTGGTGTTGATTAGTAAGCTCTTTAATGAGTAACTTAGGGATATTAAATAAAATAGCTTGAATTAAAGCTGCTTTGGAGTAGAATAAAAATATCTTTATTTAAATATGCTTGGATGAGTCTAAACTTGGTGAGTTTTAACATGAATCATTAGATGCTGTTTAAGTGTGTCAAATTATGTTATTTAGAGTCATTTAGTTGCTGGTTATAGCACACGAATGGCATTGATGTGCCTCTCACTGATTATAGCTAATTTGAACTAGTGTTAGCTGATTTAAACTAAAATCTAAGTACATTGAACTTGAATCTAATGCCAACTGATGAAATTATAGGTTCTTGAATTAGGTGAACTATTTGAGCAAGCTAGAGTGGCTTTCTCGGGGTTCGGCCATTATGGATTCTTGGTGTGATTGAATGGGCTTTACATAATTGATCTTTAATTGATGAAACTTAGATGAATTAAGTGGAGATGGACTTGGGCAAGCTGAAAGTTATGCTTAATTAATGAATTTAAAAGCTTACTTGTTTAATTGATAAACTTAAATGATTGAAAGCATGGTTTAATTGTTAATCATGCTGATTGAATTATATCAAAGATTTTTTTCTTGTGCTTAATTGTTAAATGATGAGATTTTGATGATAATTGATGTTTAAACGAGCATGTTAAATTGGCTAAGGAGACTTTTATGGTTAGAATTGGATTTATGGATGATTTAGAACCTTAGGTTAATATTCTATATATTTGATTAAATGCATGTTAAGATGTTTCGATTGTGTAAAAACCTTGTTTTTTTTAAAAAGATCCCCTAAAGGCAAGCTTTGGTTCACTTAATCAATAGGTGCGTCAAGGTTTGGTGTTGATTAGTAAGTTCTTTAATGAATAACTTAGGGATATTAAATAAAATAGCTTGAATTAAAGCTACTTTGGAGCAAAATAAATATATCTTTGTTTAAATGTGCTTAGATGAGTCTAAACTTGGTGAGTTTTAACATGAATCATTAGATGCTATTTAAGTGTGTCAAATTGTGTAGTTTAGAGTCATTTGGTTGCTGATTATAGCACATGAATGGCATTGGTTATAGCACACGAATGGCATTGATGTGCCTGTCACTGATTATAGCCAATTTGAGCTAGTGTGAGCTGATTTGAACTAAAATCTAAGTACATTGAACTTGAATCTAGTGCCAAATAATGAAATTATAGGTTCTTGAATTAGGTGAACCATTCGAGCAAGCTAAAATAGCTTCCTCGAGGTTCGACCATGATGGATTCTTGGTGTGATTAAATGTGCTTTACATAATTGATGCTTAATTGATGAAACTTAGATGAATTAAGTGGAGATGGACTGGGGCAAGCTAAAAGTTATGCTTAATTAATGAATTTAAAAGATTACTTGTTTAATTGATAAACTTAAATGATTGAAAGCATGCTTTAATTGTTAATCATGCTGATTGAATTGTATCAGAGTTTTTCTTCTTGTGCTTAATTGTTAAATGATGAGATTTTGATAAGAATTGATGTTTAAACGAGCATGTTAAATTGGCTAAGGTGAATTTTATGGTTAGAATTTGATTTGTGGATGATTATTTTAGAACCTTCGGTTAGTATTCTATGTGTTTGATTAAATGCATGTTAAGATGTTTAGGTTGTGTAAAAACCTTGTTTTTTTTTTTTCAAAAGATCCCCTAAAGGCAAGCTTTGGTTCACTTAATCAATAGGTGCATTAAGGTTTGGTGTTGATTAGTATGCTCTTTAATGAGTAACTTAGGGATATTACATAAAATAGCTTGAGTTAAAGCTACTTTGGAGCAAAATAAAAATATCTTTAAATGGTTAAATATGCTTGGATGAGTCTAAACTTGGTGAGTTTTAATATGAATCATTAGATGCTATTTAAGTGTGTCAGATTGTGTTGTTTAGAGTCATTTGGTCGCTGGTTATAGCACATGAATGGCATTGATATGCCTCTCACTGATTATAGCTAATTTGAGCTAGAATGAGCTGATTTGAACTAAAATCTAAGTACACTGAACTTGAATCTAGTGCCAAATGATGAAATTATAGGTTCTTGAGTTAGGTAAACCATTCGAGCAAGCTAGAGTAGCTTTCTCGGGGTTCGACCATGATGGATTCTTGGTGTGATTGAATGGGCTTTACATAATTGATGCTTAATTGATGAAACTTAAATGAATTAAATGGACTTAGGCAAGCTGAAAGTTATGCTTAATTAATGAATTTAAAAGCTTACTTGTTTAATTGATAAACTTAAATGATTGAAAGCATGCTTTAATTGTTAATCATGCTGATTGAATTGTATCAGAGTTTTTTTTCTTATGCTTAATTGTTAAATGATGAGATTTTGATGAGAATTAATGTTTAAACGAGCATGTTAAATTGGCTAAGGTGAATTTTTTGGTTAGAATTAGATTTATGGATGATTACTTTAGAACCTTAGGTTAGTATTCTATATGTTTGATTAAATGCATGTTAAGGTGTTTAGGTTGTGTAAAAACCTTGTTTTTTTTCAAAAGATCCCCTAAAGGTAAGCTTTGGTTCACTTAATCAATAGGTGCATCAAGGTTTGGTGTTGATTAGTAAGCTCTTTAATGAGTAACTTAGGGATATGAAATAAAATAGCTTGAATTAAAGCTGCTTTGGAGTAGAATAAAAATATCTTTATTTGAATGTGCTTGGATGAGTCTAAATTTGGTGAGTTTTAACATGAATCATTAGATGCTGTTTAAGTGTGTCAAACTGTGTTGTTTAGAGTCATTTGGTTGTTGGTTATAGCACATGAATGGCATTGTTGTGCCTCTCACTTGTTGAAAATAAATAATAGTGAATAAAAGCAATAAAAACAAAGACATTCTAATGACTCCGAAGCATATTGCCAAAGTTGAACACATAGTTCTAGGTCTTAGCACTGAGAAGTCTTTGTTGATTCCTCATGTATGACATTTGTAGAGTCTAGTTGGCATCATTGCTAGACGTAACTTGTTTTAAAAATTCAACAAAAGGCTTCACGATCATAAGTTGAGTTAGAGCTATTATTGTAGTCCAGCCAGTAATCTCATAAGAAAAGATATATTTTTATTAGGTTATAGGCCTTATTAACTTTTGTTTGCATTTTAACCATAATCCTTTTTAATTGGGCTATGAAATAGGCTATTGAATTGTTTGATTTCATGATCGAATGAATATAGTAAAATATCAAAAGTTGAGCTATCCGCATGGTTTTATTTTAGCACCTGATCAACATTACGAACTATTTCTTATAAGGATAATAATTTTGTGAATTTTCACATATTTTTAGATAAAAATAGAGTGAATAAGCTTTTCAAACATGCATGGCCCATTTGGTGGTGTTCCAAATGAACTAAGAAGAAAATCTAGAGTACAGGCTGGTTAGACATACTATGTGATGCAATGGTGTTCAATTAAAAAATTCACATGACACCCAAAATGATTTTTTGGAATTTTAGGTTAAACTATAGTGAGTCAGTAGTCACATAATACAGTTTGGTAATTTTATGTGATAAGAATATCCAAAATAAATTTAGAGAGCTTGATCCCTATTTTGGTTCACTATGAGTTTGGTGTCTACATTTCTGAGGCATTTGGATGTTTTGAAATGGATTCTAAGAGTTATGTTAGTATGTGAACCGATCTAGGTGTGTCCTATAGGAGGTCCCTAGTGACTTACACCAAAGCTTCCAAGTTGGATTAAATAAAGTTGATTTTTTAATATTGTTTTCAAAATTGTGATTTCCATATTTTTGTGATTTCTTTTAAATGGAATCAAAATTGATAAAAAAATGAAAATGGAGTTAATAAGTAAATATTTTTGAGTCAAGTGTTTTATATAATTTTTCCTTCATAAATGATTTTTGCTCCGAATCGGTTGGAAATTCAAGTTTATCCCACTAGGAATTCTGGGATACATTTGGAAGCTTCAGAATTGATGCAAGAATCATGTTAATGTGTGAACCAATCTAGTTTTGTCCTATAAAAGGTCCTTAGCGACTCACACTAAAGCTTTTAAGTTGGATTAAATAAAGTTGATTTTTAGTATTGTCTTCAAATTTATGATTTCCATATTTTTGTGTAGAATCAAAATTGATAAAAAAAACTAAAAAAGGAGTCAATAAATGAATATTTTTGGAGTCAAGTGTTTTATATAATATCTCCTTTATAAATTATTTTTGCTCTGAATCGGTTGTAAATTCAAGTTAGTCTCGATAGGAATTATGGGATATGTTTTTGTTAATATTTTGTTTGATTTTGATAGAATAGGTAAAAGAGGGATTATGGTTGAACATATAGGATTAAAACTGAGGTAAAACAAATTCAGATACATGTGATTTGTTAGTACCAAGTATCGGGCATCACGAGAGGGATCGAACCCTTATGGTGTAACCGACTCTCGAGCCCAATTTTATAGATCTCTGACATACACAAATCACAAAATCATTTCTTTAGAGTTTTGTAACTCTTTAGAGAATGGTTTTAATAGTTGAATGATCATCATTTAGCCAAAAATAGATTGATGGAGACTGTTTAACACAGTCACCCATGAATTTCAGTAAGAAAGGCTCATATGAGCAATTCTCTAACTGACTGAGGCCCTGCAATGATTAGAAGTGTTGTCTGCTCTTATGTACTAAGGTCATATCTCGATATACTACAATAGATACTTTCATATTAAAGGTATACTTTAAGAGACTTTTGGCCTCGTCTACTAAATCCAATTCTTTTAAGTTTAGTTTCATACTTTTCATCGAGACTAGGTCTTAGGACATGTTTTTATTCTTTTCAATAAAATCAAATTTTTCAAAAATTGAGGCAATGTCCAAATTAAGGTAGTATATAGGATGTCTCCCAGTATATGGAAAAGGTTTCATTAATTATTTTAATATTAAAATATCTTTTTAAAAATGAGTAAAAATTAGGATTTTTTTGAATTTCATAAAACAAAACCTCGTGTTTCTCTAGCTTCATCCAACAAAGGACAAATGATGTTTTGCTTTTTTTATTAAAAAAAAGAAAGATTAAAAACTAATTTTCTAGAACAGATTAATAAATTTGACTTTGAAAATTTTTGAAATGCAGGAATTATAATTAAATACTAGATATTAAAACCAAATAAAATCAAGTCTTAAGTTGACACATAATTAAAGGGTACTAATTTTTGAGCACATGAGAGGGATCAATCATTACTCATGATTGTAACTGACTTTCGAGCCCTTTCACATGATCTTTTGTTAATTTAAACCTTGAAGTTAGTTTTTAAAGGTTTCATAACCTTCAAAAATATGAACTCTGATAGGTGGCCAATCTTGTCTTGCCAAAATTAGATTAGTGGCGACTCCAAGTAAAATTGTCATTTTGTGATGACTATTTAGAGTAAGTTATGTAAATGATTTACTCTGATGACTTAGTCCCTAATATGAATGAAAAATAAATAAATAAATAAATAGAGAATAAACAAAGGATTCACCCACCTTTTAAGTCTAATAGTTTGGGATTTATGTCCCAACCATGTTGCAAGAAATACCAAGCTTGGCCTATTTGAGGCTTATTTAGTCTTAAATTTAAGGGAGTTTGATCAATAGGAACTAGAAAACACATTAAGAGGACAACGTACCAACAAAAAACAATAAAAATGACCATAAGCGCTCTTCCCTTTATCTTTCAGTGACCCCTTCTCTTAAGGCCTCTCCCATGCATTTTCCTACACACTTCCTCTCTTATTCTCATCCCTTCTTCCAAAATTCCAATAAAAAAGTAATAGGAAAAAAGCCAAAAAAAGTCTAAAAAAAATTAAAAAAAGTCTCCTTTAGGTATGTTCACCTTCACTACTTGTTTTTTATTTTTCTTTTTCTCCATGTATTCTACTTTTGTAACATGTATAAACATATCATATTTTTAAAAATGGAAAACAAATTTTCTTATGTATTCTTATTTTGTTGATGTATTTATGGTTATTATATTGTTATGTGATGCATTGATATATCCACTACATTTTGATGTTTTTTCTCAACAAGATAGTGTGAAAAGCTTGATGATGTTGTGGCTTTAGACCTCAAGAGATTAGACGAGCTGAACTTCTAAGTTCAAGTAGCCATCTTGGAGTTCTCATCTTGTTTAATAATGTTTTCAAAAGCCATCACAAGATTAGGCTAGTATTGGCTCAACCTATGAACCAACCTTAGCTAGGTTTTACTACCATTTCCCTTCATAAACTTGAGAGATATTAAATCATGTCATGCTCTGATTAGGTGTTGGTTTAAGGCTATTTGAATGTGATTTTAAGCTTGCTCTAAATTGGTTTTGAGTTTGATTCTATGCGGCCTTAATGATGAGCCTTGTTGTAATTGTGTTATAAGATTAATTTGAGTCCTAAAACTACTACTTTGGGGGTTGGTTTTGTCCTTAGGAGTGAGGCATGTGAATGCCTCCTCAATGGCTAATAAAGGGCATGATTGATAGGGGAAGTAGGGCTATAAGAGTTGGAGCATTCGTAGCATACTTAGAGTATTCAAATTGCTAGTCATGTGGTTGTACTATGGTGTTTGAGTACAAATGATTAGGCACAAATTTGATCATTTCACAGTCTTAAGGGAGGTATACGAATGCCTTTGGTAAAGGAGAAAACACTCAGAGGGAGTTATCCATTAGCACAATCAAGAATACAACATTTGAATTCTAAATTCCAAATTTCAATTACTTGTCAACCTCTTTTAGCCAAGTCATTAGCATACTTCATGTGATTGTTCTCAAATCATTTCATCACATTACTGATCTCAACATATGGATGTTTTGATGTTTGAAAAGTCAACTTTGAAACTCAAGAATAAAAGCCCCAAATGTGCTTGAGAAGCTGAAAATTTTGATCCAATATTTTAGCTACCACCAACAATAACCAATCTAGTTGTTAAAATACTTTCACTCACCAAATGTTTTTTTCGGTTTTTTATAGTATTTTTGGATTAAAACTCATCAAGTTAGCTTTCCAACAATATATCATACACAACTTTCCAAGTCCATTAGAATAGGCATGAATTTTCCTTAATATGTTGTTCGAGTTCTTGATGCACAATAGTTAAGGCAAGTGATGTGGCCTTTTTAGCCCATCAAATGATTTTTTGAGTTTTCTATGATAGTTTTAATTAAATCACATCAAGCTAGCTTTCCAACAATACATCATATGTGACATTCTGAGTTTGTTTGATTCCATAATGAATTTTTTCTGTTTACTACTCAATACCCTATATCATGGACTAGATCTAGTTTTAAAAATATTTTAACCAATCACATGATATGGTATTTTTAGGTTAAACCATGCAGAGCTAGCTTTCAAATGGCATATCATTTGCAACTTTTAAAGTCCATTTAAGTGAGAAATAAGTTCAAGAAGCATAATGCGCAAACTACCCCCTATTTTTTGTGACCTTGATTCAAAAATTTCACCCCACTCTTTTCCAAGGTATTCGAATACCTTAGAAATGGAACTTTTTGCATCATTGTAGGAAAGTCAAAAATTGTGTGAATGTCACATCACAAGTTATTCTAAAGCTTAACTCAAGGTCCACATTTTTGATAAAAAAAGGAAAAAATTTATTTCAAGCCTAATTTCAAATTCTCCATGATTTTAATTTAATTTTACACTTCCCAAATACTTTTAAAATTGTCTTCATTTTCAATAATAAATGAATTTATAGCCAATTGCCATTTTGTACTTCGCAATCCCTCTTTTGAAAATTTTCTTTGGAAAATTATTTTCCTCTCTTTTTTAGATTTTGTTGGAGTTTCATCAAAATTCCTTTGCCTTAACCATAATATTAGTATATGCTTGTCTCTAGCCATTATTTAGTTATTTTTCTTAAGTAATCGAGGTTATTTATGGGATACATGCCATTGAGGTCCCATATTATTTATTTTTATTTATTTTTTGAATCCTTAATTGATTGAATTTATTTGTCTTGCCCCTATGATTAAATTGACTTTGCCATGATTAAACACTTAAATCCCTTTTATTCTAAAATGAGGCATCGTTTTCAAGTTAAGGCCTATGCCTGATCTTTTGCCAAACTATTAGGAATATTTTTGGAAATCATCCTAATTGGAAATATCTTTTTTTTTTCTATTTATGAATTGTGAATTATTTTTCAAAATAAAAAACTCATATGATCCACTGAGCAAGGCCGATAGGAAATCTTGGCATTATTAAAACTCAAAATTTTCATAATAAAAAACATTTCCTTTTTAATTTCCTTTTTGAAATGTTATTAATCTAAGCTAAAATAAATTGGTTTTTCATATTTTTTGTCATGTTTAAATTTAGATTTAGTGTTATGCCATAATACATCCATTTTTGTTTTTTTATAGAAAAAATGGCATTGTCTTCGGCTTAAGGTCTTTTCCCAAATCTCTTGCCAAACTAGTGGGGAAGATCTCAAAAATTACTTAATTCGAAAACATCATTTTCTAAAATGACATTTCGCAAAACATTTTCACAAAATACTAATTCTAAGTTCTTTTGGGAATATAAAAAAATTCTCTATATTATGAAAAATTCAAATCTTTTGCAAAAAAAAATTATAAATAGTATTTTTAGGGAATTTATGCCTAAATAATGAGAAATCAAAATCATAAATTTTAGATTTAGATTAAATATGCTAATAGGTATCAATTTAGGGCGTCGTGGGGGTGCTACCCAGACATAGAAACTAATGGCTAGTAGGTACTGATTTAAAGAATTATATGGATGCTAATCCTTTCCCACACATAACTGACTCTCATAACTAAATTTTTTCTTTTTTGGTTTTTATTGCAAAACTTAAAATCATCTTTCTAAAATGAATTTTAAAATTTTAAAGGGACTAGTTTTAATAGGTGTTTGATCATACTAAGCCTAAAAAGATAAGTGGCAACTCCAATTTGCTAACTATTTCATAATATTCATACGAAAAAGTTGGATGAGCAATTTGCTCCAATGCCTTAGTCCCATTTATAAACAAAAATGATATTTATACTTTTACACGCTGGGTTCACATTCAACATATTATGACAAGACCAATTTGTTATAATACTAATAATCATGCATCAAAATAATATAAAACCTAAATATTGAAGACTAAAGATGCTATTTACTCTTTAAATTAAATAGAAGTTTGAATATGGTCCCTCTAATCCTCAATGTAGATTTGACAACTATGTATTTGTGTCTTGTATGCATATTTTCATATGTCATAATTGTGTTTAAGATATTACAACTACATATATATAATTGATACGTTAATAATTTATGTTATATAGTTTTTACATTTTCATGTGTTTATGTTGTGTTTTTGTTTTCTCCTTTTGTGTGTGTTGTGCCATATTTTAGTTGTTTTTCATGCTATGTTCATATTATGAAATCGCTTTGTGTCCAAATTTACTAAAGCTACTTTAATCTTATAGTTTTCCCCATTTTTAGCATTCTTTAAAGAGTTAAAAATCTTTACAACTCGAAAAAGGTCAAAAGTAGCAAATAATGTAAAACTTGAATTTCGAGGTTCCAAGCATCACACTAACAAATTAAAACTACAGGAATGATTCACAGACATCATATACTCATTGTTCAGATCTTGCTAGTATCAACAGATCTTCTTACAAGCCTTACACTGATCTACCATTTACATGAAAAATCTAAGATCTAAAAAATCATACCTTAATAAAAAGGGTGCCATCCTATCAGATCAACATGGTCTCTGCTTTGTTCTTGTACACCATGTCCAAGCATTTAGCTTTAATGGTGATGCACACAACTGATGCAAAAAACCCTCAAAGGTTGAGACCTCTCTTTACTAAGAACAATGCTAGTAGTTTAGATGCTGAAAACTTCATCTAGATAGTGATTCCACAAGCTAAAATCGTAAAAGAAAAGAATAGATATGTTTTCTCAAAAAAATCATAGCAACATGACATAGAGATACAAGTTTCTATGATTTTTCTATTAGGGAGGTGAAAAATGACACAATAGGTCTCTAAAATATATTAAGGGATGGCTAAAGTAAGGTTTAAATACTCAAGGTAAAACTGCTACCTATTATGGTGTTATTTGCATTTAAATCCTTTAATTTTGAACTATTAAAAATTTTCTTGAGTAAACTCTTACTCTTTCATTAATTTAAACTCAATTTCATTTTAATTCTACAAAATTATCCTAAGATATCTGACCTATGAACTCCTAATCATATTGATAATAAATGTAAATTATTCGGTTAAGAATATTTACATTTATAAACCAAGATTGGCATCTATTAGTGTATTATGGCTACCCAACATGCAAGGAAAGTCAATGGGTTTGGACAAACCTTTCAGTGTATAATATCTTAGTGCAATTCAAGCATTTCATCATATATTTAAGATAAGGTAAGTGCATGGTTTAGTTTCTACTTTTAATCATTCCCACATTAGTCCTGCGAATCATTATGTCAACTCTATGATCTATATTGCCTTGGCTAAGGACTTCTGAGTCAACACAAGCCAACAAGTGAAATATGTCCTTTTACATCACTTGGCCTGATGAATCCTCCTCGGACTACTAATCGACCTTCAGTATTTTTCATATCATAGCCAAAACCACTCTTATTTTAGCATTTGTTAAAATAAACTCGTTCGTGATTATCTCTAAATATGAGAATTTACATACAAGGTAACCTGGTATCATAAGTCTAAGGATCACTTACAATATAAACACACGAGAATATTTTCATAGGCACTTGAGTGAAATACCAATAGAACTTCATAGTGGGTCCTGTTCATTGAACTTGCTCTCATAATAAGCACCTGACATAACATGTCAAACATGAATCTGACACATTAGAATGTAAATTTGACATGTTATAACAATGTATAAATATATTATGCCTATGTATCGAAACATCACATAAGGGTATTCATACCTCTAGGAAAATTTCGTTAATTCATGAAATTTTGCTCAAACTAATTATTAACATTCTCAATGAATTTTTAAAATATTTTGGCTCTAAAAATCATATAATTTAAGATCAAGCCATGTAAGATTAATTTTAAATGAGATGTAGTCTATATGGTTATTTAGTTTATTTATGTTGGATATATTTCATTAAATTACTATTTGGTCATTTTTTACAATTAATTTTCGTAGAGGCCCATTTAACAAAAGATGATAGATTTTGGTGGCAATTTCATAGGATAATCAATTCGAGAATTAGGCATTTTTAAAATAATCTTGAATTTATAATTTGGTTGGCCAATGGGGTGGTTTCCTGACCTCCATTTCATGGGCCTTGGCTAACCAAGTTTTATAAGCACATCACCATGAAATGCTGACTTTACCAAGTCGCCAACTTAAGGAACAAATTGCCTTTTTAATATTGTCCTAGCAAGTTGGTCAATTGCCCCTTTATAAGGGCCATTTTCTTATTCTTTTAGGGAACTATGAAATATTAAAAAGAAAAGGGAAAGATGACATATTAGAGAAAAAAAGGAAAGGTAGCATTAAAGAAAAAGAAGAAAAAGCTATAGTTCTAAAGAAAAGAAAATAAAAGCACAAGGGAATTAGGCTTGAGGTAAATTTCTTATCCTTTTCAAATTCAGTAGCCATTGTTTTGGTGGTAGGAACCTAATAATGGAACTTATATAACATATGATGATGTTTTTTCATTATTGTCATGATTTTTTTCTCATTACATATTAGCATATTGTCGCAACGTATCCTGGGGTGGATCCTCGCAGATCTACGAGTGCATACAACTTAAAATAGTTTCTATCTTAGGAATGTTTTCTTAACTGAAACTTTTCCTTTACGACGTGATGAGAATGAAAATGTATGAATTCTCCATTTGTGGTACAGTGAAGGGGACCATAAGCCAAATGCTCATCTTATTGGTCTCGGATGACCATCACGAAGTGGCCAACGCTTGGAGTCACCACAAATCATTTTGGGCTAGGCATGATCAGATGCCTATTGAAACCTATGTTTTAAGTTACGAAACTCAAAACATCGATCCCATGGTCTACACAGTACAAAGATTCATTTTTGGGTTCAGAAGTTGGTTATGTAGGATGAGGTACGAACCTCTTCGCGACACTTGAAATCGGTACCTTACTAGCTATGTCTTATCTCAGTTTCGATTCTTTTGATCTTAACTTGTTATTATTTTTTATATAACCCCTTTTAATGAATGAATCTTATAGAAATAATCCAGGTTTTGATGAAAAAGATTTAATCTCATATACGCCTCGAAGAGATGAGGAATATAAAGATTTTCAATAAAATGACCTCTGGAATTTACTTTGAAAATGGAATGTTTTGGTACTGGAGAGATACCCACGTGAAACGTTACCTTTAATTTTATTTGAAATGTTTTGAAAATATGAATGCAAATAATCATCACAAAGAAATCATGTTAGTAAGGTAATAAAAGAAGTAACATAACATGGATCATTCAATGCAATGATAAAGAAAAAGGATGGACTATTGGAATTTATCTCACAATTGGCATTGATTATCTAGGAATAATCGAATCGACAATTTTTGAGATACATATAGGATTCTTAATTAAAGAAGGTTTGTTTGGCATATTCATAGAAGTCCAAGAAGGAGAAAAAAATTAATTATAGTTAAAAGGTAGGGTTGGAGTATCCCTTCAGAAAGGTAGGGTTAGAGTATCCCCGTAAATGATAAATAATTTTGACAAAGGAATATTTTTTAATCTCGATAATTTTGAAAAACGGGGTTGGAGTATCCCCTCAAATGGTCAGGGTTAAAGTATCCCCAAAAGTGACGCGTTTGACACTCTTTAGAAAAGTCGAGTTGGAAAACTTAAGTCGACAAAACTTTATGATTTAGGAAATGTGTGAGCGTTTTGATGATTTTTTGCAAGAGAAATTATTGTGAATGAGGATGGTAAAGATGTAAAATGTGTTTGTGCCTTGATACGAGCCTATGGGAGGCCAAAGCATGTTCTCGAGTCTGATCGAGTTGATACTGAGACATTCGAATGTCTCCAGACGAAACTCAAGAAAACAACTCAATTTTGACCATAACTAAAAATAGGGGACAGTAGCACACTATCCTGCTTCCCAAATTTATTATAAATTGGTTTGAAGGATTTAGAGGGTGGACAAGATACCACTAGAAAGTTAACTCGATGAGGGTCAATCTAAAAATATTCCCAATATCCCAAGAAGTCACTTTCCAAGGGAATAAATTTTCAAATTCAAATTGATTGTGCTGTTGGTAGAACATATACGGGACAAGGTGTGCCAAAATTTGAAAAATCACCCTGGTCTCATTTGGTATCAAAAAATTTCAAGTGATACCTTTTTGAAAAGGGAATTTCATGAGTCTTTTAGGAAAAATGTTTGAAAAATTTGGAAAAAATCATTTAGTGGGCCTGAACGGCCCAATTAGAATACATGTTCGAATTCTAGAGGTTCCAAATAGTTTAGACTTGAAAAATCATAACTCTCTCATCCAGAATGATCCGGGGGTGAATAAGACATCGTTTTAAAGATAATTCGACATGCTTTGATAGAAAAATATCATAAAATTGATGAAAAATCATTTAGGATTTTAAAGTGATTTTTAAATTTGCAATAGTTGTGCTGCCAGCAAGAGACAAAGCGAAGCAGGGGATATATCTCATTTTTTATGTCTATGGGTCCAAACTCGAGTCATTAACGTTTGAACGTCTATGACTGAAGAGAAAGAATGGCATGAGCATCACGAACTCATTTGCACAGCCTTAAAGTAATTTGGGACAATGATAGAGCCATTGATCATACCAATTACAATTCAGACTCAAACAAGACACAAATATTTATGGAATAATTGTAAGACCATTTTTGTTTCAAAATCAAAAGATTTGAGCTTGTTTAACCAAGATTCCAGATCTAGAAAACTTAATTTTCACCAAGATATTTTGCTAACTTCAAGGAAAATGCTAAATCCATGCTAATCCTCATTAGTTGAGGTTAACATGCTTGGCTTGGGGGGATTTTGAAAATAAGTTTTTGATAGCCATCAAACATGCATTTTGACAAAGAAAAGATAACAAACATGCAAGGGGATGGCACATAACATGAATAAGGATGCTAACTTTACTAATGATTTAGACAAAGAAAGTGATATGCATTGTGACAAGAAAATGTTATGAATGCTGAAAATGATAATGATTCATGCAAGCTAACATATAAATGTGCTTGAAATGTGTTAGGCTAATGATTCATACATGGATTTAGGATAACAAGATGCATGGATATGGCCTAAAATGCATGAGCAAGAGGTATCAAACTAATGAGGATGAAATAAGGCATTTTGCACATCAAAAGGGCATTAAGGCATCCAAATCTTAAACTACCACAACCAAAAGCCATAACAATGCATGATAATCCTAAAAGGGTGATGGACACATGGAAAGCTCATTAAAATGATGAAGATGCTGAAAAACAGAAAATGCAAGTGATAGAGTAAGAAGTTATACAACAAACTTTAATTTTTGGCTAAACAATTGGAGTAGCAGAGATGGCTTGAATTTCCCTCTCTTCCTTATTGTTAATAAGCAAGAAAAAGAGAGAAATAATAAGATTTTGGTTCTAGAATGGATGAGGCTGATTTTCAGAATGTGTAATGGTTGGGAATGAGTGTTTTTGGGGCTATTTTTGGGTTGTCAATGAAGAGCTATGGGATTTTGTTTTCTTGGTGTAGGAATGGTTTTGGAAGTTGAAAATAAGCTAGAATCGCACTTTTTTTAGCTAAGATATAAGTGGTCTATTTATACCAGCATTTTGGAGCAGGCCATTGCTCAAGGGGGACAAAGTGATGTTAGCATGGTGGCTATAGAGTGGCTATAGGGAGCAACTTACCAATGTGATGGGCATAGGGTGGCTGGTTTATATGTTGAAATGATTTTCCAGCAAATAGGGTGGCTGATGGTGATATTGGTCAACAAACTAGGGAGTAGGGGGATCATGTGATATTGAACTTTTTAATCCAATTTAGACTTCAAAAAAATATTTTGATTAATTTAAAAGTCTAAATTCATAATCTGATATGTGTTTTAGTCTTTCCTGATGCAAAGAAGCGAGTTAAAATCGAGTTTTGGATCAATGGTGGAAGAGTCAAAAATACCTGAATCGTGAAAATGGCCTGTATGTATCGATACATTATAGAATGTATCGATACATTTGGTCCAAAAACCTTGTGTGTATCGATACATGAACATTGTATTGATACTGTGAACCATTGTACCGATAGATGTCGATATGTATCGATACATTTCTTTACAGAATGCATGTTCTGATTTTAGCATGGCCTAGTATCAATACACGAGGTCCCGTATCGATACAGAGGCTCATGTATCGATACATCTTTGTGTTAATTGATACGAATGGGGACATTTCAAATTTTTGGATTATTGGAGCATTGTATCGATACATGAGAACCATGTATCGATACATTCAAGTAAAATTATGAATTTTCTCATATATTTTATTCCCGAACACCTTGACCTACATCATTTCATGCCACATCTTTGCATTTACCTTTGATATGAACCCTAAGCCCTCTTAACCTCCTCAAAATACTTTTTTGCCAGGCAACATCATCGCCTCCTCTTACGTCCATGCTCCAGATTGCTAAAAATTAGCTTAGACAAAATAAGGTATCTATACATATAAACTTGGCATTTTGATAACATATCTCATGCCATATTTATATATTTATTTGATATATCATTACTTGTTCTTGATGATATATATATATATATATAGCATGTAATTTATGAGATGTTTAATAAAATGCCTTATGTGTTTACTATGCCATGCCTTGACATTTGATGCCATCTCAATGCATTTTTGTTCATAAAATGTTTGATTAAATGTGCTTTGCTTGAGTACCGAAATTGATTTTATAAAATATGCCTCAAGATGGGCTATGATAAATCCAAAATGATGGATTAATAATGGCTCGTGTTTTCTACCATTTAATACCACCATTCTTAGGGTAAACCAAGCTTCTAATGCTTGGATTCATGGCTAAAAAAGGACAAATGTTTTTTTTTTTTTGTAAGCCTTCAAATTAATTTTCAAAACCATTTGATCTAATGCTTTGATGTAGAGCCTTTTTGTTGTTGTTGTTGCTGAATGGTCATGGAAATCGAGTTATTCAGGTGCCCTTTAACCCAAGAGGCTAGAATGGCCTTGTGAATGCACTGCCATAGACCTTAAGGATTCGACATTCATATGTCTGAAGCCCGATTCTAGGTCTAGGTGAATAAGAACTGTAAAGTCCCCTATTCTGGCTACTAGCAACAATATAGACTAAATTGAAAAAATCTTTTTCAAGCCAAAAGATGATTTTTATGAATTTTTCTAATACTTTTCCCTTAAAGAGCATCAAATTTTTCTTTCAAAAAATTTTTGTTTGCCTTATTTCAATTACGAATGAGGGAGTTATGATTTCTCAATCGCGCACAATTCAATTCTATTCAGCCCAATAATCAGTACCCAATATGAACCATTTTTTACCCTCTGAATGATTTTTTGTGATTTTTCAAATATTTTTTCCTTAAACTACATTAGATTCTCTTTACGATGGTATATTGTTTATGACTTTCTGAGTCTGAATGAATTCGAGAAGATTTTTTAAATTTCAATGCTCTAGTTCCCCTGCACCTCTGCTCATGCAAAACTGAGTCTAAACTTGAAAATTATTTTCTCCCAATAAGCAATTTTTTTGGGATTTTTTGGACTATTTTATATTAAATCTTGTCAAGTTACCTTTTCAACAATATCTCATTTACCCCATTTAGAGTTCAAATTAGTCTGGGATAAAGTTGAGAATCCTAAAACGTGACGTTGTCCTTAATTTTAGCACTTAGCCAAATTAATAAACACCTTGTGTCCAGTCTTTTAAGACATTTATATACCTCGACGTGAGTTCAGTTAATGCTAAAATAGGATCATAACTCATACAAAAGTCCTATTAGGCTCGTATCAAGGCTCTATCCTTTTTAAAGAATTAATTTTCTTCTCTTCCATAAATTATTTGATTTTAAATAAAAAATCACCCTTTTTACAAAAACACTGAAAATGCTTTGTTTTTCAAAAATAATCGAATTTTTCATCAATAAGGTTTTTCAACCTTGTTTTCCAAACTCTCCACAAAAAATCAAGATTTTCACATTCCTAGATTTTCCATTATTTCTTAGCCTACCATCGGTTTAGGGTCTTTAATCATCCTTTGTGTCCAAGCTTCTCTCTAAGTCGTTAATTAGTTATTTCTTAATAATGAACAACAATCGAAAGATACATTCTCAACTGACCCTCTTTCTTCATGTTCTTTATTTTATTTCATTTCATATGTATCATGATTTCATAAGTTACTAACATTTTTCCTTTGTTGATAATGATTATGCATTCATGATTTCAAATTAAAAATTTTTAAAAACTCATTAAGGCAATGTTTTGCGTTGGGCCTTCAAGTGCCTAAATTCTATGTACTTGTCTCAAAAATTAAACCTAAATATTATTTTAACAAAAACCCTATGTGTTGCCTCCTTCAACAGCAAAAAACATAACAGAGTCTAGACTAATTCAAAAACCCAAATTTTTTATTTCCAAAATTTTCATTCAAGCATCAAGGGGGATTACATAAAAATAAAGACAAATTAAAATCGAGAATCCCAAAATCAAGATAATATATGGCTAGATGGGACTAATTTAGGGCATCATAAGCATTAGTCCTTTCGCACACATAAACAACTCCTAAGCCAATTACCAAACTCTAGTTCATGGTAATGTTAAAATCAAACACTTGAGTTTCATAACTAATGGGGAACTAATTTTAATAGTTGTCAAAAATGTCTAGCATAAATTATTGGTTATGACTTTAATTTTTTGAGTAATAGCCATACAAGATCAGTTGAATGAGTGATTCATCTGATGATCACCTGAATCTCGACACAAGAAGCATTTTTTCCCACCTATCACACTACATTATTTTTTAAGTTAAACTTTCTTAGCTGTAATGGTCTAAGGGATATTACAATAGTGCCCATGTGTTATTACTGTCAGATGGCATGGCTAACGACTTGTTCCAATGCCTTATTAACATAATGACTTAAAATGGGCTTGTGAACCCACTATCTTTAGGATCAGGCATTCGTAGGTCTAACGCTTGGTCCAAGTCTAGGTAAACCAAAAACTATAAAGTCCTATTTTTCATTATTAGTAGCAACATAAATTAATTCAAAAAATTATCCCCAAAAGATTTTTTTTTAAATTTTTTCCAAGATTTCCCCTTAAAAAGAAGCAAATCAGTTTTCCAATGAATTTTTGTTTGCCTCTTTTTAAGTCTAGATAAAGGAGTTATGATTTTTAAATTGCTTATTGTTTGGAACATTGGAGCCTAGCAATCAGTACCTAATACAAACTATTTTGGACCTGCTAAATGATTTTCTATGATTTTTCAAATATTTTCCCCGTACACTATATCAAATTCCCTTTTATGTGATATATCATTTGAAACTTTTCAAGCTTGAATGAATTTAGGGTGACTTTTTAAATTTCACTATGCCAATTCCCTTGCGCGTGCTGCTAATGCTGAACTAAGTCTGACTTTGAAAATTATTTTCTCCTAAAAAGTGACTTTCTAGAAATTTCAACTATTTTTAATTAAACTTTATTAAGTTACCTTTTCTAATGATATCTTGTTTGCCCTATTAGAGTTTGGATGAGTCAAGAATAAATTCGAGAAGCTCAACAACATGATGTTGTCCTTGCTTCCAACACTTAGCCAAACTAATAGGTAACCAATTTCCACTCTTTCAAGGCATTTAAATGCCTCAAAATTAGTTTAGTTAGTACCTAATTATGATCATAAATCATGCATGAGTTTTGTTAGGCTTATACCAAAGCTTTATCATTTTCAAAAAAATCAATCCAAGATTTTTTCCATAAATTCCTCGATTTTAAGCAAAAACTCATCCTTTTTATCAAAATATCAAAATTACCTCATTTTCCAATGATTACCAAAATTTTCATCAAATTTAGGTTTTTCAACCTTATTTTTTCTCACATTTTGCTAAAAATAGTCACTAAGCTATCATAATGTCTTTTGCTATCGCAACAAAGAATGCTCAAATTTAAAACTAGCACGTTCCTGTTAGGATTGGGGTGATAGTAAGACAAATCACCCGTTTGACAAACTTTATATGGCTACCACAAAGTAGTTGAAAAATTAAAGTTGCTATCAATTATTTGGGCTAGGTATGCCTGGGCACATCTTAAAATTGAATCCCTTTAAGTTACGAAACCTAGAGTGCAATTTTAAGTCTAAATGAACAAAAGTTCGATAATTAGGCTTCAAAGTTGGTCATGCATGTGGAAGATTAGCATGCTTACGATGCCCTAAATCAGTATCATCTAGCAATAGGTGATCTCAATTTTGGTTTTTTTTATTTTAATTTGGCATTATTTTAATATAACCCTTTTTATGTTTTAAATGAAAATTTAAAGGTAAAAAATTGATTTTTTTTAATAAATTTGGATTCCACTATGTTTTTAATTGGTGAGGGAAGCAAAACATTAAGCTTTTCTCAAAATGATTTCCAAGTTTGGTTTTCAAAAAAGGTATCTCGGTTTTAAGCACCCGAATACCCCAACATGAAACATTACTTAATAATTTTTGAAAAATATTTAATTAGAAATCATGAATACATAATCATCATCAACAAAGGAAAAATGTTAGTAACTCATGAAATCGCTTATAAATATGGCATGAAACAAAATAAAGAACAAGAAAGAAAAAAGGGTTAATTGGGAATGTATCTCTTAATTGTTATCGATTATCTAGAAATAACCAATCAAAACTTGCTTGGACTCAAAGGATGATTAAGGTTTGGAAACTAAAGGTAGGTTAAGAAATCTAAAAAAAATCCAGACTAGAGAAAATCAAAGATTTTGGTGTAGATTTTGAAAAAGGAGTTAAAACACTTTAATTGATTAAAAATTTGATGATTTCTATTATAAATCTTAATAGAGGCTCGAGAGATGGTAGATTCACTATCACAAAATATGGAAATAGCTAACATAGGTTATGGACATAATTTAATATCTAATAAAAGATTCCTTAGCCATTTTACTTTTTTTGTACTATTGGCAAAACTATAAATTCAACTCAAAATTTGAATGAGAAATGCAAGTTTTTTTTTTTTAGAATCCAAACTAATAGCTCCACCTATGATTGTAAAAATCCAACCTAAAGTTGATTTGTCATTAATAAGGTTGGTTCCCTAACTTGCATTTGAATGTCCTTCTAATATAGCAAGATAATCACTATAAAATAATATCAAATTTATGATTTTCTTTAAATAGCCAAAAATCCTAAAGATAACTTTCCAATGGTCCATACTAAGATTTATTTGTAAACATTGACAATTTGCATAAAAAATGCAATATTTGGTCTTGCAGATTGAAACGCATACATTAGACTCTGTACAGCACTAGCATACTCCAATTATGCTATTGCCTTTTTAGAATTCTCAACTAACTTGAAGTTAGGATCATATGGACTATTTTCTCCAATATTTCTTTGATGTAATCAGATTAGCTTGATACACAGCTCTAACTAAGCCTTTGCACTTTGTACCTAAAATACTATCTACTTTATTTTAATCTTTCATCTTAAATTTTAAAGTTAGATATTCTTTAGTTTTATGAGCTCCTCCTAAGTTCATTCCATGTCACCATTTATAAAGGCCATCTTAACATCCGTGTGATGCATATGCAACTTCTAAATAAATGATAATGCCAAAAAAATCTAAATTAAAATCATCCTGGCTATCAACACATAAGTATCAAACTAATATAGACCTTCTTTTTACCAAAATCTCTTTGCTAATAATTTAGCCTTACATGATTGCAATAAGTTGTTTATGTTGTGTTTCCTTTTAAATATCCACTTGCATCTAATTAGCTTTGATACTAAAAGCAGATCCACTAGGATCTAAGTTTTGTGCAACAATATTAGTTCTATTTCATCATTTATTACCGTTTTCCAAAATGGTGAATCTTTAGAAGCCATTGCTTTATTATTAGCTTGTGGATCTTCTTCCACATTCAAAATTATAAAGATCTTATTAATTACAAAATCCCTATTTCCTTTAATGAGGAAAACTATAAATTGTGAGAAACTAAAGCTTTGGGCCTAAGTTATTTTCTTTTTTTACCTTTCATCTTTTCTTAGTTTAATAATAACCTCATTATGAAGACATTTATTATTTTAATCACCTAAGATTCTTCTAATAGAACCTTTTTTATCCAATTATGGATTTTCTAAAGTAGAGGTTGACTTATTTCAAAATTTATTCTTAATAAATTTTACATTTCTAGTTTTAATAATTGTATTATTATATTAAGTCTACTATTTATATGCTTTAGAATTTTGAGCATATCCTATAAATACACCCTTTAGAGCTCTCGGCCATATCTTAGTTCACTTTTGATCAGGAATCCTATAAAAATCCAAACACCCTTAAACTTTGAAATATATCAAATTGGGTTTTCTTCCTTTCCATATCTCATATGGAGAAACCTTAATTTTTTAGACAGAATTCTATTATGGGTATAACAAGCCATCAATAATACGTCACCTTATAAATTATAAGGTAAATTTGCATATAAAATCATGGAATTAAGCATATGCACTAAGACATGGTTTTTCCTCTCCATAAACCATTTTATTACGAAGTTTCAAGTGCAGAACATTAATGTGCTACACCATGTTCCTTGTAAAATGCATCAAATTTAGTAAAAAAAAAAATTCTCCACCTTATTTCTATGTAAAATTTAATTTTCTTCCCATGCAAATTTTCTACTTTGATTTATAACAATGAAGCATTCTAAATGCTTTAATTGTATTTCTCATTAAATACGCGAAAGTATATCTAGAGTAATAACAATGAATGTTATAAAGTATCGCTTTCTAGCTCTTGTGAGAATTCCATTTAATTCACAAAATATCTAAATGCATTAATTCTAGAATTTATGAAAAGGCTTAGTACATGTTTCACATTTATGCTTAAAATAATTATCACTGAGAGTAATATAGTTATTCTTATTCATATACTGAAGAGATTTAAAATTTTAATGTTCTAATATAACATATCCCATATGTCACCACGTACCCCTTTATCTTCAAATGATTTGAAGCGAATGTGTGGGACTTAAAAACACATGGTGATATGGTTGAGCTTTTAAGTTATGCTTTGATCGAGATTTGAAATAGGCATAGTGATATAAAGGGGGGAGAGACTATCGGGTGAATTGTTCATTCAACTAGTCTCAAAAGGCTACCATAAAGTGGTTATAAATTTGGAATTGCCACTAACCATTTTGGGCTAGGTATAATCGAATGCCTATTGAAAATAATATTCCACGCTATGAAACTCAAAACATCAATTTTAAGGTTTGCATGATTTAAAGATTCATCGATTGGGTTCGAAAGTTAGTTATACATGGGGAAGGATTAGCACACGCATGACACCCAAAATCTGCACCTGCTAACTATATCTCACTTCAGCTTTGGTTTAATTGGTTTCACTTTATCATTATTTCAATATAATCCCCTTTAATGCATGAAATTTTGTAAATTATAGATTTGAGTTTTGAAAGAAAATTTACATCATCGATGCACCTTGGAGATGTAGGGAACATAGAGATTTTTGATGAAAATAATCTCCCAATTAAATTTTGAGAATTCAGATATTTCATGTTATGCACTAGAAAAATACGAACAAGAAACATTGCTAGTAAATTTTTTGAAGATAATTTTTAAATATGAATGCATAATGGTCAATATAGAAGGGAAACATGTTAATAAGATGAAAAGAAATATAATAACACCACATAAAATAATCATACACAAGAACATAAAAAGAGGGACAATCAAAATGTACTTATAATTATCTTTAATTATTGAAGCAACCGAGATGACAACTCTGAGATGTGTTTAGATTCAGTGGTAACTTGAAAGGTAGAAAAAAAGGTTTTGATTAAAATGACTTAGAATATTCAAAAAGGGAAATTTAGATTTTTGATGAGAATTGAAAAATAGGGTCAAGTATCCCTTTGGAAGATAGGGTTGGCATCTCCCTAATAGTGATGGATTTGATGCGTTCAAAAGAAAGTTTTGATTGAAAGGCCCCTTTGAGAAGTTCAAGAAGATAAAATTTAGGTTTTAAATGAAAAGTGGGGTTAGAGTATCCCTTCAAAAAGCATGGTTGGAGTATCCTTAAAAGCAAAAATTTTATTTTTTTAAAAAAGTTTGATTAGGAAAACTCAATAGATCCAAGAAAAGGAAAATCTAGGTGATACGTGAAAAGCGAGGTCAGAGTATCCACTTGAAAAGTGGCGTTAGAGCCCCAAAAGTGAAAATTTTGATGTTTATGCAAAAAGAAATGTTTTGGACAAAAAGGTGTTTTGAAAATAGAACCTAGGAGTTTGAATGAAATTATTTTATTATTTCTTTATTTTAGCCTGCATCCGAGCCTGAAAGGTTTGTGTTAAATTACATGACTCCATGAAGAGTCAATCAAGTGCATTTTGAGACATTCAAACATCTCAATAAATGTGGTTCCCAAAATTAGGTTAATTTTAATTACAAAAACAGAGGACAACATTGCGCTATCTCCTTTCTCAAATTTATTTTAGGTAAATTTTAAGGTGTTAGATACCGAATAAGGTGTCATCAAAAGGTGACTTGATAAGGTTTAATATAAAAATATTCCAAAAATCCTAAAAAATCACTTTCTAGGCGAAATTAATTTTTGAAATTGGATTTATTTAGACATTGGCAACTTGTATAAGAAAAAAATGTAATAGATTTTGGAAAATCGTTTCAAACTCATTTGATGTCATTAAATTGCAAACAATATCTTTCCAAAACAAAATTTCATAAACTTTCTAGGAAAAATATTTAAAAATTTTGAGAAAATCATTTGATGGGCTAAAATGGCCTAAATAGAATGCAATTTGCTAGTTCAAAGGGTTTTAGACAATAAAGGTTCAAGAAATCATAACTCCGTCATCTGGAATGATCCAAGTACAAATGAGACATTATTAGAACGGTAATTCAATGTTCTTTCAAAAAAATTAACATAAAATTCCAAAAAATGTGTTTGGCCTCAAAATAAATTCTTTTGGTGGGCATAATACTACCAAAGCAAAAACAAAGGAGTATTTTGGTATTTTGGAGTTTTTTAGGACTAAACTCGAGCTAAGGATGTCCAAACATTTGTGATGAAAACAAATGGGTGACATGGGCATCACAAATTCATTTTGCAATCGCGAAGTAGTTTAGGACAATAAAACAACCCCTTGACCATGCCACAAATGAGGATATCTAGACTCAATATTAAGGCTTAGTGTTTTATCAAGTAAAATGGTCATTTTTTAGGGAAATAGTATTTTAGAGTTTATCCAACCATGAATCCAGACCTGAAAACTTTGATTCATCCCAAAGATTGAAGAATAAATTTAGTGAAAACATTAAATCCATGCTAGTCTCTATCTATTGAAAGTTGCATAGATTAACTTAGGGTTTTCTCAAAACCAGATTTTGTAATAAAAAAGCAAGCATTTTGAAACAAAATGAATGGGATGCATCATGCATAATAGTAAACATGAACAACACATTCAATTAAACAAAGATGATGTTTTGGTAATGAAAAAAGATGGCAAAACAATAGATGATGAAAAGTAAGATGCATGAGAATGTTAGCATATATGTTGGTATGAACATGTGTAAACAAGAAAGAAAAATGTGTTGGAATCTTCAAGAAGGCATTTTCTTTCACAAAACCAAAAACCTCAAGAAAATGTATAAATATGCTCAAAACATGTTAGGGTGAAGATTTGAACATGTGCTGAGCATGTGAAAGTGGATAAAGCATGACGAAGATGATTAAACAGAGGCTATTTTGATGATGAAAATAAAGCATGGCATGTTTAACTATCCAAGCAACATCAAGGTATCAAAAGGATCATCAAAATCTTATGACTGCCACAACCAAGGCCACAACAATGCATGAAAATCTTAAAAAGGTTATGGCAACATAAAGAAGTCATGAGAATGATATAAATGCTAAAAAATAAGAAAACAAGTAAAGCGAAGGGAGAAAATATACCAAAAGCTTTAAGCTTCAACCTTTTTCTTTTAGCAGCAACTTTGGACTCAACTTTTTCCCTTTTTTAATGTTAGACGTCAATAGAATGATGAAAAAAAGAGGCTTTTTAGCTAGGGTATGGATAAAGGGGAATTTAGAGAGAAAATATAAGTTGAATATAGGGTTTTAAAAGGGTTTTTAGTGGTGGTCTTAAGAAGCTACGGGAATGGAGAAGGGTTTTTAGTTTTTGATGACTAAAAAATGTTGAAAGAATGTATGAAAATGAGTGATTTCTATTCTGAAGGGTTTTTTAATCTCTATATCTCTTTTTCTTAGTTAAGCCAAAGTTAGCGTATATAGCCATGTGAATATGAAGACAAAAAAAAATACAAAAAGCAAGGGTACTATAGGGTTTTGGTGATCTACCTCAAGCAGAGACAAAGTACTGTGTTCAGTTGCCATTCAAACTTATTGGTTTACTTAGCAAAATTATTGGATTAAGGCCACTTTCTGCTACTGAACATTAAGAAAAATCAACTTTACCCTTTAGTAATTTTCATATTGTCATAGTATTTCCTTTTGTCATTGGCTATTTGGGCCTTAAAATTTGTTTAAATCCAATCACTAGCCCATCTAAGGCCTAGTATGAATTTGGATGATTTTTTGCACAAGAAGCATGTTTAAGTCAGATTTTTATATCAGTAGTGCAAAGGCTGAAAAATAGCTTAAACTGGGCAAAAATGCATCAGTGTATTGATACAAAACACTTTGTATTAATACATAAAGAAATTTTGGCCTATAGGTTTCAATACAATAAAGCATGTACGGATATCAAGAGCAAAAAATGTTTTCAGTCTCGATACTTGGAGGTATGTGTTGAACTCTTGCTTGAGTATCGATACATTTGGCTAAAAATCAGTAATTTTAGCTACTACCAATGCTTGCATCGATACAAATATGTTAAGTATCAATACCATAACTTAGGTTTTGATAAAAAAAATCCTCTTGTATCGATACTACTTGAGAAAATTTTATTTTTAAAGATGTAAAGCTTGTCATCAGTACCTATTAACTAATATGACTTACACGTACCTTTGGCACTCTGAATTACCTCATTTTGGTTAAAAATGATAGGAAATCGATATATGTTCATTCATATAACTTCTAAGATGCCAAGATGATGACCTTTCATGCTTTAAATGATGGCCTCTAATACTTTAGATGATGACCTAAACAAAATAAAGTCTCCACGGTAGCCCCTCTTTAGCCGTTACTAAATATTTAGAATAAGGTAAAGATAAATAAACACCATTTTGCTCGAGGTAGGATGATGTTTCTTGAATACCTACAAAAGTAAAGTTTAATTAATATTTTTCTATGATAATCACAATATACTATCGGCAACTTTGACAAAAGTTAAAACTTTTTTTTTGTGAGGTTTAACTTTTTTTATCGGCTTTTGGATTCTTTTCTAATGTTTGGCCCTCCCTAGATGAGTGCCAGCTAATGTGGGCTTTGACTCGATAAGTACCAACTGTTTGTGGGCAGACTAGATTGATGCATAGTATTTTATGGATAAATTTGATTGGTACCTGGCTCCTTATGGGTAGACTCAACTGACATTTAGCTTTTTGTAGACCGACTTGACTAGTGCCTGACTCTTTATAGACAGACTCAACTATATCCAGCTCTTTGTGGATAGACTCGACTGATATCTAGCTCTTTATGGACAGACTCGATTAGCGCCTGTCTCTTTGCAGACAAACTCAACTAACATCCAGCTCTTTGTGGATAGACTCAATTGGCACTTGGCTCTTTATGGACAAACTCAACTAACATCTAGCTCTTTATGGACATATTCGGTTAGTGCTTGGCTCTTTGCAGATAGACTCAACTGACATCTAGCTCTTTGTAGACTGGCTCAACTGGTGCCTAACTCTTTACAGATAAATTCAACTAACATCCAACTCTTTATGGACAGACTCGATTGGTGCTTAGCTCGTTGCAAACAAAACTTAATTAGCGTCTAGCTCTTTATGGATAGACTCAACTGACATCCAGCTCTTTGTGACTAACTCAATTAGTGTTTGGCTCTTTGTAAGCAAACTCAACTAACATCTAACTTTTTATGGACTAAAAAAAAGGCATCTAACTCTTCATGTATTGAATGATATAAATTTAGGCATCTTTTTCAAATGGCTTTTCGATTTATAAGCTTATGTGGTTAAGGACTCTTACTTAGAACATTTTGAGGCTTTTTGAAAATAAGAATTTGTACCTAAAGTTTTTTTTTAGTTTGAGTTTTATGGTAGGAGTTTTTACCTAAAAGATGTTAATTGTTATATAACAGATGCATAAAAATGCAAATGCATGCTTAAATGATGCAAAAGTGATAACTTTAAGAGCCTAGTCCGATGATTGATTTTGGTCATTCTAGTTATTTGTAATTTATTGAGTTTGATAGGGTGATCTCTTTCTCAGGACTCACCAAACTTGTTCTAAATTTCCTAAAACTTTAAATGCTAAGGTTGCTTTTGGAAGGTATGGATGGCTTTTGATTATAAAGGGATAGTCTTGAGCTTTAATAGCTCATGTTTTGGGACTTCTTATTAAGATAAGTTTGCTAGCAAGTATCGATGATTTCTCTTACCAATTTTGATTTATAGGTGTTTTTACTAATTCGAGTGGTCTGATCTAAGCTCTGGTTGTTTAGGTTGTAGTTGGAAAAAAGACTTTGCCCCTTACCTTTGGGTTATGATTTACTAGGGTGAAGGTTTTGAACATGTTTTCAACATGTATGGGTTTAAAGGTAAGGTTAACTATGGTTCCAAAGTTCGTTCTTGATCTTTAGACAAGAAACAAAATTCTTAAGAAGTTTCCATCTTTCAAAGTAATGCTAGGAAATCTTGTTATCAATTTGGTTCATTTATTAAGCATTATCAATTAAATGATAAACACGATGCAAGATGGGATGCGAAAGTTACAAAAGAACTTTGAGGAAAATTAAGTGGTTGTATTCATAAAAAAGAAGGTACAAGTTATTACAAATTCTAAGATCATAAAAAAAAATAGTTATAAAAAAGTCAAAACTAGTTTTTCTGGCTACTTAGCCCTTGATACTAATGGCTTGAATCTTCACGAATGCTTTCAAAGACTTTTTCAAATGGTTAATCTTTTTAGTGTTGGCTGACTCATAAAAAGATTCTTCAGATTGCCCCATGGTGGGATGGTTGCCCAAGGTTAGGTAGACATCATTTTTTTGGCGTAGGTAAGAATAGGATTCAGTAAAGTAGGTTAGCATAGAATTGGTAGGTTAAGTTGTACTTTTGATTTTTTTTGGCAAGGAGGGATGGTCCTAGATTAGGTCAAATCTTAAGAATATTATGGTTACTTATGCCTACTTTTCGGGTTTTTAGCTTGAGCAGGTTTGGTTTCTTGGACGCTTCTTCTTTCTCTTTTCCTTTTTTGAAGAAAGAGGATATGATGCCCTTTTAAGTTTTCATCCTAGAATTCTTTCAGGCATTGTATTTCTTGATGAAATCAGAATTGATAAGATTAGGCAAATCGCTATCATCCATCTTAGTTAAAATAAAGGCTCCTCCAGAAAATATACGCTTAACTACGTATGGCCCTTCCTAATTGGGAGCCCATTTCCTCGAGCATCCCTATGAAATATAAGGATTTGTTTAAATACTAGGTCACCTTCATAGAGCTAATGAGATAGATCTTTTTATTATGGGCTCTCATCATGTATTTTTGATATATCTGCCCATGACAAATGGCTTTCATTATTTTCTTTTCAATGAGATTGAGTTGCTCATATTGGTTCTTGACCCATTCAACTTCTTCAAGTTGTGATTCCATCAAGACTTTGAGTGAGGGGATTTCGACCTTGATAGGTAAATAGCCTCTATGCTATAAACCAAGGAAAATAAGGTGGCACTTGTAGACATTCGGATTGCTGTGCGATAAGCGCGTAATGCAAAAGGTAACTCTTCATGCCAATCTTTGTATGTTTTAGCCATTATTTTGACTACTTTCTTGATATTTTTGTTGGCTCTTCAATTGCCTCATTCATTTTAGGATGATATGGCACTGAGTTATGATGTTGAATTTTTAAATTAGGAATAGACTGTATGCATCATACTGTTTTTCAAGTTCATACATCATATATGATGATTTGTTCAAGATGCCCATATCTGCAGATGATATCTTATTTCACAAATTTGTACACAGTGGACTTGGTGATATTGGCATAAAAAGCTAGCTCTACTTACTTGGTGAAATAATCAATAGCAACCAAAATGAATGTATCCGTTAGAAGCCATAAAGGTGATTGGTCTGATCATAGACATGCCCCACATAGAAAAAGGCCATGAAGCTACCATAAAATGCAAAAGTAATGGCAAGACATAAATTTTGTTTGCATAGATTTGGCATTTGTAACACTTTAGAGCACAGTCAATGCAATTTTTTTTTAGAGTCAGCTAATAACAGTCTGATCACATGACTTGTTTTGCCATTTGGTGTGTATTAGCTTGTGCACCATAGTTCTTTTAGGGACCTTTTCAATAATTTTTTTGGCTTCAGAGGCATCCATGCACCAAAGTAGCATCTGATCCCAGCCTTTCTCATATTAAAATTTTGCCATCCAAAACAAAGCTCGCAGTCATTATTTAGATAGTTTTCTTGTTAGTTTTAGTGGCATACTTGGGTATTATTAATCTCTGATGTATTGGAGGATATCATGATACTATGGCAGGCCATCTTTCTCTTCTTTAACATTCTGAGAATGTGCAAGAGTGGTATGGATGCTCATCTGAATAGGAGTAACATTCGATTCTCGATTCATTTTGAACATAGACAATAAGGTAGCCAAAGCATCAACTATTTGGTTCTCTTCTTGAGGTAAATGCTGAAAGCTAATACCATCAAATTATTTTTTTGAGTTCTGAGATCACCTTCCCATAATGAATCATTTTAGGATCACGCATTTGCCATTCTCCTTTTAATTAGTAGATGACCAAAGTCAAGTCTCCAAATACTAAAAGAGCAGCTTGGAGTCCCATAGCATAGGCTTTCTATTAAGCTATATTATTGGTAAAATTAAAGTTCAATATTATAGTAAAAGGGTAGTAGTTTCCATCAGGTAAGATAAGAATTGTCCTAATTCCATGTCCTAATGCATTTAAAGCTCCATCAAAGTACATTTTTGAAGATAAGCTACAATCAGCAGTTACCTTAGATATGCATATCAAATCTTCATAAGGAAATTCAAAGTTCAAAGGTTGATAGTCACCTATTGCTTGGCTTGCCAAGAAATCTACTATTGCACTACTTTTAATGGCTTTCTAGTTCACGTATAAGATGTCATACTCAAAGAGCTAGATTGCCACTTAGTTAATTTCCCTAATAAAGCAAAGGCCTCATACAAATACTTGATGGGATCAAGTTTGGTGATCAGCTACATAGTATGATATGGCGTGTATTGCATTAACCTCTAGAGGCCTAGGCCAGAGCATAACAGACTTCTCTACTGCTAAATAGTTATTTTCACATTCCATGAATTTCTTGCATAAATGGTAGATAACATGTTCCTTCTTACCTAGCTCATCATGTTGACCCAATACATAGCCCATCGACCTATCAAAAACTAATGATACTAGATTAAAAGATGATTGGGTATTGGGGGCACGAGTACTATAAAGTTTGAAAGGTAATGTTTGAATTATTAAAGCTTCTTGGCATTTTTCATTTTATTCTCCAAGATTTTATTTTCAAAGTAACTGGCAGATCAGATAGCATTTGTCGGTTAACTGAGATATAAACCAGGCTATGTAGTTTAACCTTTTTAATAAATCCTTTACTTTTTTTTTGGGTTTGAAGTGGTGGTTAAACTCTGAATGGCCTTAACTTTGTTAGGATCAACTTTTATTTCTTTTTCATGCATGATGAAATCGAATGGTTTGCCAGATGTGACACCAAATGTGTATTTAGAGGGATTTAGCTTGAGCCAGTACTTACAAAGCCATTTGAAGACTTTCCATAAGTTGGTAAAGTGTTCATTCTCTTTTGGCGATTTGGCGATCATGTCATCAACATAGACCTCTATTTCCTTTTGCATGAGGTTATAGAATAATGTTACCATTACCTTTGATAAGTTTCCCCATCATTTTTAAGCTTGATGGGCATTACCTTACACCAAAAAGTGCCCTATATGGTCACAAAGATAGCTTTTCCATGTCCTCAACTGCCATTTTAATTAACCTAAAAATTTATCCATGAAGGAAAATAAGGCATTTTCAGTTGTGTTGTTTACTAGGATGTCGATGTAAGGCAAAGGGAAATTGTCTCTTAGGCTGACTCAATTCAAATCTATATAGTTTATACATATTCACACTTTGCCATCCTTTTTAGCGATTAGGACTATATTGGCCACCCATCTAGGATATTTAGCTACTTCAAGAAATATTACCTCAAATTACTTTTATACTTCCTTTTTAATCTTCAGAAGCATCTCTAGTTTTATCCTTTTAAGCTTTTATTACATAGGTTTGCACTTGAATTTAAGGGGAAGTTTATGGACCACTATATTGGTGTCTAATCCAAGCATGTCCTGGTAGGACCAAGCAACACATCCTAATATTCTTGGAGGAAGTTTATCAGTTTGGTTTAAGTTGATGGGTTCATGAAGGTTTCGATTTTGACTTCTTTTTTATCTTTTTTTGTTTTGAGGTTTATGCTTTCAACAGGTTCTTTATAAGGCAATATCTATTTTTCTTCTAGTTTAATTAATCTCTATAAGTTAGGGGTTATGGGACTCTCTTCAAAATCCCTTCCAAACTTGACTTCAATGATGTATGTTGGTTGCTTAAAATTGATATCTAGAATCTCAATATGAATATTCATGTCACTTTCATTCAGGAACTTGAAAATATGGAAAAAGAATAATATAGGCAGAACAATATGTAAAGGAAGGTTTAAAAGTTGGCAAAAATATGGAATTGGACATAAAAGATGCAATACATAATTCCTAGTCATTTTCATTGATAATACTTAATAAAAAGGTGCCCATACAAAGGATTCTACAATGCTCTTAGGTGGAAGCATGTACGTTTTGTTTATAAAATTACTTTGAAACAAACTTGAATAGTATAGGAATCTTGGTTTCAATCCAAATGCTTGGAATAACCCCTGGAAAGCATAGACTACTCTCCTAGATTACTGTTGGGGTCTTCGGCTCATCGATCGTGTTGATAGAGAGATCCGCAAATGCCTTGTTTAGTACAAGTGCAATATTGTTGAGCCAACATTCATACATTTTTTTCAGACAAATATGTTCCTATAACAGTGGAAATATCATTGATTTTTGCATTAAGTCTTGCCTTGACAATTGGGTTATCCTTTTCTTATGGTTCTTTTAAGATTGTTTTCTTTTCTATTGTACACTGGGCTTGAACCCCAACCTTTTTTTTCAATCTGGTTGACAACTTTTAAGGCTCTGGCAATTCCTAGAAGATGTATTTCGAGTCTTTTTTTAGCCCGAGCACTTTTGCTGATGGTTAGCTTCAAACCTATATGAGTGTTCTTTGAAAAATAAGCCTCAACCATTGGCAACCCTTCCTTGACATAAATGGCATTGACAAACTCAAAGGAATTAAATCAAGGATTTCAAAACACCCTCATTGGGCTCAGTATATAGGCATCAGTTGAGGTAGCAGCAATAATATCCTCTTTTTTATCCGATGTTAACAACCTTATTTTTAATGATGAATTTTAACTTTTGGAGTAGTGATAATGGTACTATTCCTACAAAATGAATCCAGGGCCTTCCTAACAAGCAGTTATATGATAGAGCAATATCCATCATGTAGAAGTCAACTTCATAAGTGCATAGGCCAATTTAGAGCAGAATGGTCGTGTTTCCCATGATGTTTCTATAAGTTCCATCAAATGCTAGCACAGTCGTGCAACTATTTTGGATTAAGATGCATCAATTGTAAGCTTGCTCAAGCATGATATGGGTATTACATCCAGAGCTAACCCATTGTCAATAAGCACTTTAGGCAATGTGCTGCCTTTGTAGTATATGGTGATGTGAAAGGCTTTATAGTTTCCCCTTCCTCCATGAAGGATTTCATCATCACTAAAAGATATATAGTCATCGACAGTGATTTTGCATATTAGACAATCTAACTAACCTTTAGAGATTTTGAGAGGGACATATGCCTCAATAATTGACTTTGATGCCAAAGGAATAAGAGTAATGTTCCTTTGTTGGACTTTACTTCTTGGTGCAGTTGAGGCATAATATCTAGCACTTCGATTTAATAGCTTACCACTGAAAGGTCAACATTTGTTGCTTGCTGATTAGATTTTTCGACGATCAAAGTTTTGCTTTCGTATTTACAAGGAACCGCCTGGTTATCCTTATAAGGGAAAGGGGATGGAAGTTGAATGATCATCTCTAGTGTGGGCTGAACAAGGGTAGCTTTGACTCTCGATCGATGTCAAATAAGGAGAATTGCTCATGTCCCTTTTTATGGTGTTGATAGACGATGTTGTATTTGCTGAATGGATATATGAATTTCACTTTTTATCGTAGAATTCAATGTTGCACATATCATTATTCTTTGAACCATAGCATGAAACTTTTTACATGTTTGAAGAGTATGGCCATAAACTGTACAAAAATCACAAAAATTAATGGTTCTTTCTTTTATCATTTTTTCCCTGTTAACCAAATCGGCTTGTACCAAGATTTGCCAAACTAGATTAATTAGCATCCTGACCTCATCTATAGTCATAACAATCTCCCAGTCCTCTTCAATAGCAATTTCGCATTAGATTCAATATAGGCCTGGGATAAGCTAGATCAATACTAGAGATTAGCCTTTGTTCAACCTTAACTTTTTCTTTTCCTTAGCCTTTAAGGATGTCTCTTTTCTTTGAGACTCTTCTCAAGGCCTCGTCTATCATTCTACTCAGTGTGATTACATCAGTGAAGTTCCTTGGGAGGCTCTTTACTATCTTCTTATAATTAGGGGCTTGTAATATGCTGAAAAACCTAATAATCGTCTTTCTCCATTCACCAAAAGCAAATTTGGACGGCCTCTTCCATCCATCTCAAAGTGTACTGCTTAAAGTTTTCATTAGCCCTCTTTTTTAGGCCCATAAGGGAGAAACAACTTGAAACCCAATCGATAGTAGGTCACTTCTCATCTATGGCATTAATGGATGGACTAAGGAATTCGTCCTGCTCTCATAGAACTCAATTTCTGACCAATCTTTCATCCCTTAAACCATCTCTAGGAAAATTAGAGAATGTTACAAAATATGCCCTTGACCGTAGTGGTAGCAAAGTGGTTCGATGGTTTCTTTACTTCGGTTTTCAACCTTGACATTATTCCAGCCTTCACAAAAGCTTGCAACACTTTACTCATTGAGGCCTTAACTTCTCTAATGCTTCTTTTGACCCAACAAATTTTCCTATTGATTACCACATTCACTTTTTGCTCTACATGGTTAGGAAATGGATTGGCTCCAACACTTGGTAGGAATCCTACGTATTAATTTAACTAGAAGACATTGCCTTATTTATAAAAATAATTTTTTTATTATAAAATATGGACTCTAAATAACCTAATATGATGAACATATTCTTAATGTGTACTTTCGATATGAAAGCATCATGTACTCATATAGGATATAGTTTAAATATAAAATTACAAAAATACCCTAGGGTACCTTCTCCTTGAAAGTATCACGATAACCGCTAAAGGACTCGAAAATGATTAAAAAAGGGTGAACCTATCTTAAATATGCACTTTCGGCCTAAAAGCATCCTAATGCCATCAAGACTAGACTCGAAGAAAAATTATGAAAATGCCTTTAAGGCATAAATGAAAGTATCACGAGAACGCTAACGGACCTTAAAATGATCAAGGAAGGCTAAACTAATCCTAAAAATTCACCTTCGACATAAAAGCATCTTAATAAACAAATTACCAAAATGCCCTTAGGGTATACCTTCGACGTGAAAGTATATTGGTAACACTAATGGACCTTAAAATAACCTTAGAAGGCTAAATCAATCTTAAATATTCACCTTTAGCGTAAAAACATCTCGGTAAGCAAAATTACCAAAATGCCCCTAGGATATACCTTCGACATGAAAGTATCCCGATAACCTTAATGGATCTTAAAATGACCTTGGAAGGCTAAACCAATCCTAAATATTCGCCTTTGGCATAAAAGCATCCTGAAAAGCAAAATGACCAAAATGCTCTTAAGGTATACCTTCAACGTGAAAGCATCCCGGTACCCCTACTGAACACAAAATGACTTTAGAAGGCTAAATAAATCCTAAACATTCACTTTTGGCATAAAAGCATCCTGATAAAAAAAAATTATCAAAATGCCCCTAAGGTATAGCTTCGACATAAAAATATCTCGATAACCATAATGGACCTTAAAATGACTTAAAATGATGAAAAGTAGATAAATTTAGTCTAAATGGAAAATCTAAAAGTTTAAGTTTGACTTAAAATGCAAAATTTACAATCAAGCCCCTAAATTCTTGAAAATTACATTTCGTATCCTTTGAAAGACCGAACAAATACAAAAAGTTGTGAAAATTTTTATATTCCTATGGAAGTCCATAGAAATAATAAAAATGTCTAAAACTGGCAAAATGTCTGTTTTGCCTCTTAAATATGAAAATTTGCTATTTTGTCCCTACACTTTTGACATGAAAGTATCTCGGTAACCCTAATGGACCTTAAAATGACCTAAAATGATGAAAAATAGATGAATTTAGTCTAAATGGAAAATCTAAAAGTTTAAGTTTAACTTAAAATGCAAAATTTGCAATCAATCCCCCAAATTCTTGAAAATTATATTTCGTATCCTTCGGAAGACTGAATAAATACAAAAAGTTTTAAAAATTTTTATATCCCTATGGAAGTCAATAGAAATAATAGAAATCTTTAAAACTGGTAAAATATCTGTTTTGCCTACTAAATATGAAAATTTGCTGTTTAGTGCTTACATTTTTTTAAATTTTCATTTTAGTCCCTACATAATAAAATAACCTAAAAATCATAAAAATCATATGAAATTATGCATGAAAATATAGCCAATATATCAAAAAGATTCGGCCAAATACCTTGCTCTAAAAAATTTTCTACGATTTACAAAATAACCCTTAAACTTTGTAAAATTGTAAAATACACCCTAAAGTGTGCAAAATACCTAAAGCATGATATGGAATACCCAAAATTAGTTTCCAAGTTATCCATGAAGCTTTTGGTCAAATCCTTCGACCATAAAACCAAAACTTTCTATTATTTGCAAACTAGTCCCTAAACTTTTCTAAAATTGCAAATTAGCCCCTACATGATTAATATATAAAATTAAGCTTCAAATAAATAAAAAAATCACGAAAGTTACGTAAAAAAATCACAAGTAAGATTCGATCACTTCTTTTTGCCCCTAGAATAAATTTTTCAATATTTACACAAAAATCCTTAAACTTTTTTAAATTACAAAAAGACCCTAAAATAATAAAAAAATGTATTTTAACTTGATAAATGTATAAAATACACTCCTAAAGATGCAAGTATGCTTTGGCCAAGCATATAGGTCTAAAAAATATTTTATTTATTTTTATTATTTTATTATTTTTATACAAATTAGCCTCTAAACTTTCTATATTTACAAAATGACTAAAAAAACATACATACAAGCATGAATTTCGGCCAACACCTAAACAATCTACCAATCAATTTTTTTTACCTTAATAATCACATACTCATATTTTGTTTAACATAAATTAGCACTATTATATGATAAAATTACAAAAATAAACACTGAAAAAAATAAATGTGAACATATATATGACAAACACAACACCAAAACCAACATTATATCAACATAAACATGATTCATGAAGAAAAATAATTTACTAACAAGAAGAAAGAGAAAAAATAAATAAAATCAAGGAAATTAGTTCATGGCCATCATGCTTAGTCTTTCAACATGGATGAAAAATCTATCAACTTAAGCATATTTTGGCTCTCCAAAAAGAAGAAACATGAATGAAATAAATAAATCTTCAAAGATTTTAGTGTAGATTATACCTTAACAAAGCTTTGAATTTTTTTATCAAGTATTTTCTTTTTTTCTTTTGTTCTCTTTTTTTTTTTTTTGGCTTCCAAAAACTCTTCCCCATGAAATAACATCCTCTCCTATTTATAGAGGGGAAGATTCGGCTACGGAGGATGGCCGAAAGTTTCATGCTTTTTTTTCCATCAAAATTTCTTTTTTTTTCATTTCTTTAATGTTTTAGTGTACTTGTTACATTGCACAAGTAATAAATGTTGTCATAAACCCATGCCTTTGTCATATTTTCCTACAAGCCACCATCTCCATTGTCATGATTATGCTAGTTTAGGTGAAATGATGATTTTGGTTAGCTTGATGTAATTAGTTGGAATGAAACTAAACAAATTGGAATGGGATTTAATTCCAACCAAATTAGGTTTCATGTAACTAATTGGCAAATTAAAAAATTAGTTATGTAAAAGCAAAATTACATTATGAATTTACAAATAAACATAATCTTAAAAGTAAAGAAACAAATGCAATAAGGTGCATAAAAAAAGCCTAATTAGAAATTCCATGAAAAAATGATAATAAATTAGAATTTATGTACTCAACGAAATTTCACATAATAAATCCAATTAAGAATTTAACCATATGGAAATTCTAATCAAAATTACATAAAAAATAAAAAATAAAAATAATTGACAAAAAATAAATAAAAAATTAAAAGAAAAAGTCCATGGACTTTGTTGGAAATTTTAATATTAAGATGGGCTTGGTAGGCTTTTAGAGAATGAAATGCACTTGGTGGCAAATCAAGAAAATGGGCTTGGTAAAGTCATTAGGCTTGTTGAGAAATAATTTGGCTTGTTGAGAAATTATTGGGCTTATTAAGCTTATTTGCAAAAGTTAAAGTTTTTAGGCCCATTAAGGAAACTTTGCCCAAAATAAAGTTAACAAAATTAATAAAAATATATGAAGATTTCAAGTATTGGACATACGAGGAAAATTTTAAAAAGTCTTATGTGCAAGAAGAAAAAAATTAAAATCCAAAATTCGTAAAATTTTATGAGAAAACCTTTGTAGAAGAAATTTTGTTATTTTGAAAAAAAATGCAAATCTTATAAAATAAATTGAATTCTTAAAAACTGATTTAATAAAAATTTAATGAAAATATTTAATGAATTTTAAAAATCTTAAACTCAAAAATTTCCTCCTAAATAAATTTGTGGAGCAGAAAACTTTGTATCTTAAAAACAAAAAAATTCAAAAAAAATGCAAAACTCATCAAATAAAATGAATGTTGAAAAACTGATTTGATGGTGATTAAATGAAAATATTTAAAGAATTTTGAAGTTTAAAACTCGAGAAAATTCTACCAAAAATTTTACAGGTTGAAAGAAAGCTCGTGTTTTATGACGACAAAATTTCAAAGAATAAATTAAAACTTATATAAAATGAATTAAATAAAATATATTATCCAAAATATTGATTCATAAAAATGGTAAAGATAAAAATTTTAAATTCAAAATAATTTTATCAGGAAAATTTTCACAAGTATAATACTAGCTGTAATGTAAAAAATTTAAAATTAATTACAAAAATGGATAACTTGACACCTTATGGTATAAAATATCAATTCAAATTTTTCCTTGAATATTTTTTATTGATTTTTTTGAAGTGCATATTGACATAAATACCACATAGGTATTGTAAAAATATATGGTAGTGAATTTCCCTGCTTTAACAAAAAATTCTTTAAAAATTCCTAAAAATGAGAAATTTGATTGTGATAACATCTGCAAAAATAGATTTTCAAAATTTTAACAAGTAAATGTTAACAATAATTTTTCTTAAACATTCATCTTATGTATTTGAAATTAGGGATCAAAATATGACTTTTTCTGTTAAGTGAACTTATAGTTATTCAAATTATGACTAAAAAGGCCTTGAAGATGTCTTGTTCATCTGAAAAGTACTAGTCCCAATGAGGATGGCCTTTAAGTTCTCGATTTCAGATATTTAAGATTATTGGAAATAAGACCCAGATAAAATTAGGTGTTTGTAGACCTCTTCATTTTTTCTTGCTCTGCTTGTTCATCCAAATCTAGGACTATAGGTCCTACAAGTGAAGAGCTTGCACCTAGCAATCTTTGAACCAAAGAGGGCACTGTTGCCGGATGAATGTAAATAAATGGTTGAGTTGATGGAATTGTCAATGCTGAAGGATGATATTTATGTGATGCCCTTTCTTAAGTATTGGTGGCTTTAACACCCTCATTTAAGTTGCTCTTGAGATTGACCGATTATTTTCCCACATCGACGATGATTATTTACCTTTTTTCTTTTAAAACCAGGAACAATAACTTAGTCAATTACACAATCTGAGCTTGGAGTTCCTTATTTTTACAAAGTGGTTGCTCTTGAGACTCCTTATACATGAGCTTGAGTCATTCGATATGGGCTTGGTGATCATTTTCCATGGCTTTTTGGTGATTGCACCTGTTATACTAATGATGAAAGGTAGGTTCCTTATTTTAGAGCACCTTTACTTTATATTATTACTGGATTAAACTTTTATGATGTGTCATGAGCATGCTTGATGAAATAATTATGAGTATGCAATTATGATGGTAGATGACAATTAACATGAATGATTAAACACGTTAAAAAATTAGAGTATTCATGTATATACAAAATGGATAATTAGATTAAGGAACAACTTCACCAATAGCATTTTTCGTTAAAGCAAATAAATATCTCGATTACACATGATTACATTTG
Source organism: Adansonia rubrostipa (assembly GCA_038381775.1). Lineage (NCBI taxonomy): Eukaryota > Viridiplantae > Streptophyta > Magnoliopsida > Malvales > Malvaceae > Adansonia > Adansonia rubrostipa. The sequence continues at coordinate 2,011,119 of JBBYHM010000009.1, read as the reverse complement.
GAAATGTCTGACACGGTTACATTATTTGATCACATGTTCCAAGAAATACAACAGTTCTTGTTCACGGGCTCCAATGGGTAAGATGTCACATGTCAAGGATCGAGCTAAATCTATCATGTACTTACCCTCTAACTAGGTCACTTGAATCTACTCGGTAAGACACTAGTGGTCATCTTGATAATTTCGGCATGCTTGATCAACCATCCATAGCCTTTTTTTTTACTACTCGGAGGCCCCTAGTAATTCATTAACTAGGCCTTAATGAGCTTGTAGAGAATGCTCTAAATCTTGGATTCTGAGTGTTGAGCTTTATTTTTAACTTGGTTTACTCTTAAATCCTAAGCTTGAGCTTCTAAACATGTATTCTTCTTTCGATAAGTGGATACGAGGGCACAAATTCTAACAAGCTTTTCTCTATTGACCCTGGCCTCTTATTTCCATCGATGTAGCTCTTTTTAAGGGTAGCAACCTTTGCCTTCCATTCTGCTGATGACTTGCCAAGGCGTCAGGCTTTGTTCACTTTATAAAGTGTCATTTAGTCTTTTGTTAGACTTTCAAGATCTTCTTTGGAGTGGTCTTTCTTTTTGACAACCCGATTCATTTCACCATCCCGAAGATATAGGTCTATTCCAATTGACTCTTTTCTTTTTTTAAATAGGTGATTTCCTTGGCAAAGGTTGCCCTTTCTTGCTTGAATTCTTACTTGAGCAATTCTATCTTAGAGGGGAATTCCTTAACTAACACCTGTGATGTTCCAACACTAGACAAGGGCAAGGCATTATTAATACAATAGACCCTCCACTTGTCATATCCTAAAGTCATACTATTTCTTTTCCAACACCATTCTATGTGATGGGTTTTTCTCCAAGCATGGAAGGCTAACTAAACTTTAGACTTGTAATCGCACTTACCATAGTTGAAATCCCACTACTCTAGGTCTTGGACAAAGGGAATGAATTATCAGTATTGAAATTGTCACGGGACTATGATGGATGCATAGCTAGTTCTTCCCTATAATCCCATAAGTGGCACACAATTATAATTTATGCATCGGTGTATGATTGTTTATGGTAAAAACCAAGAGGCATTCCATGTCACCTCTTCTCCTTCGAGATTTTAGTATTTCTAGACCTATTTCTCCTTAAACTTGTCTTCGGACCTTTCTTTCTTAAGGATCTTGGAGATAGGGCTTAAATTAGACAATAAATTATATGGCATTCTCTTTTCTTCTAGGCAAAAGTGACTAACAAGCCAAATGTGAAGAATATTACGCATTCGATAAAATGACTTGTCCTGATTTTTTTGTTAAAACTGAGAGCTCGAATGGTTTCAGTGATGATGGCTAGTGCAAGTTGATGTTGCAACATAATTAGGAAGAGAGATATGCTACTGTTGCTTCAACATAGCGTAATGTCTTTGAAATTATAACCATACCATATATCACCCAAGCATAGATATCTTATATTTTTTTAAAATCATTGGTACTTACTATTGCTTCCCTTAGACTAATCCATGAGATGCACTCACTATTCCTCTTCTTGATCCAGGACTCGATTGCCATAAGAATTTAAGCTAATCTTTTCTTGAAAGTTGGAGGTTGAAAAATCTTATAATATATTTTATCAGTCTCGGTACTCTTAATGTTGAGTATCACAGTATATTCATCAACATGGGGACCAAATCTTTACGATTGAAAGTGAAGCATCGATATATTAGGTTTAAGAACTGAGATACCACTTTGCACCAAACTGATATCCAAATAAACCTGAGTAAAATGGCTATGTCTCTGTATCTCTTCGTGAATAATTCCCTTTCGGTATCATTCCAGCTAGCCCATATACACTTCAAATCTTGCCAATCATTTTGAGGGTACCTTATATTGACCCTTTCATGCATCATTGAGACATACCCTGATTTAAGAACATCCCTATCTTCATGTTGTCAGCCTTTCAACCATGCTCGAACTTCTTTAAAAGACTTTAGATCAGAAATGGGTTGTTGCTCCATGATAGACACCCCTTGCTAAACACTAAACCATTGGCCAATTATCCTATAATGATGATGATTATGATGAAATGATGCATGTGTCAAATAAAAAAAGAAAAAGAAACTGGTGTCCACATGAAACAATAAACATAAGAATAAAAGAATATAAACAAAATTGCATCATGAACTTTGCCCTGACAATAGGCAATACAATGCTAAGGGCAAACACGATAATTGTGATAGCAAACGGACAACATGATGAAGTATCCAGATGAAAAGAAAAATTACTCGTAACAAGATGATATGATACCTTGCAAGGATGAAACTAACTGACTAAATGGTGATGTTCATTCGTCACCATCTTTAAGCCATTGCTTAGATAGCATAATGTTTGTTTAGGCCAAATAAGACTCTTTTAAGATGACATAGGGAATTATAGATGATGGCACTTGCTTGCCATCACCCATTTATTGAAAAGGTTTTATTGTAGAACATGATCATGAAATAAAAATAATAAACACCAGCGACAATGTTTGTCCATCATCTATGGGCAACAATGTTTGTCTATCATCACCTCCGTAATCATGCACTACTGAAAATTATCTTGACTATGATAGAAAATTTTTTAGTCATAAGTTTCTGTCACTGATATAGCTTAAATAGTAACGAATTTATGATGGATTTCTAACAGAAATGATAATTAAATGGAAACCTTTTATTGTGACAAAATTTAGTGATAAATTTTTTATAGATGTAATGAAAGTTATTTTCTGTCACAAACTTTTTCACAAAATTTTGACTATAATTGAAATATATTTCCCACGAATACTTTGTAAAAGGAAACTTTTGTCACAAGCTTTAAAATTAATAAATAGTGATAAATTTTACTGATGAATTTATGACAAATTCAATAAACTTTTGCAAAAAATAATTCTTTATTTAAATAAAAATGATGTGACAAAATTATTGATGAAACATCCATCACTATAAAGTGACAAATATTTGAAATAGATAGTTTTGTCACAAAAATTAAAATTATAAAAGGTGCATACGATATAATGGATATGTGACAGCAAATTAGTGATGAAATATCTTTGATAGAAATTTTTGTCACATATTCCTAAAATAAAAAAGAAAACTATACTTTTCTTTTTCTCCCATATTTTTTTTTGCTCTCCACCCATTTCAGCGTCATTTGATAGCCCTCTCCCAAATGAACAAATCTTTTTACTCCACTAGTAGCCCTTAATTTTCGAAAGTGAGAAACTAGTAGTTCATCAAAATCTTCCCTAATTCCCTTTTCCTCAAATCTACTGATTTCACTCTCTACAATAGCTATCATGCGATTTCATCTTCGTATGCTAAATCTCTCATTTCAACTTTTTTCCACATATGTCTTCTTTTGGTTAACTTCTGTATAAGCTTTTTTTAAAAAAAAAGAAAACAATAATTTCTTGCATTTATGAAGACCTAACCATAGTCGTAGATCTTTAAATTGGTAATTTTCTTTTTGATTTCTTGCCTTTCTCATCTAATCTAACTAGGTTTTGGGTTAGTGTTTTTTACTATGTTTGTTTAATCAAATTTTAATTAGTGTTCCCAAATCTATTGATTGTTTTTATTTTTTTTTAATTTTACTTTTCGGCATTTTCTATAAAAATGTCAAACGAGAGATTGTGTATACTATAAAAAGAGGATTTTTTTAAATTTTGATCGAAATATAACTCTAATTCTTTTGAAAATCCTTCCCTTTGCCTACTAAAGGATACCTACAATAAAATCATTGGATTTCAATTTTTGGCAATTTTGATTTATACATGGCTTGTGTTGGAGGATTTATATTTCAGTAGCTATGAATTGAACCCTTGAGACATGCATAGGATGGGAGCCATCATTACTAACTAACTAGCTACATAGGATTAAGAAATCATCGATTTTGTAGCACTTGTTTAATTTTAATTACTGAAAGAAATTTTATTACTAGAAGTGCTTGCTACTTTCATTTAATGAATTATATTGAAATCTAAAGCTTTTAGTTTGGAATGAGTCAGCTAGGTTGGAATTTAGCCTAATGCATGTCAACCTGAGTTTACTAGCATGGTAGTTATAGATGCAGCTTACTTGTTTTTTACTTTTTGTGTTAAAGATAATGAGTTTTTTAAAAATGTGTTATTAGGGCATTGCTTAAGATTATTTAAAATATTAATTATGTAATTTGTTTTCTTAAATCTCATATTTGATGATTAATGTTATAAATTCCTCTTTTGAATGTATTAAAATTTTTTAAAGATAATGAGTATTTTTAAAATATGTTATTCGGGTACTATTTAAGATTATCTAAAACATTAATTATGTAATATTTTTATCTTAAATCTAGCATTTGATGCTTAATAGTATGAATTCCAATTTCAATGTAAAGAAAAAAATTATATAATAATATTTAAAAGTGCATTAAAGTAAAATACTAACACTCTCTAATGTACTTGTTGTCGTTAGTAAGGAAGTAAGCCATTGTTGGGCCTTTTTTTTTTCTAATACATGTCACTTAATTCTTGAGGTAATTTTAATCTCTAGATGAATGGCATATTTCAAAGCTTATAATACAGCCAAATAATGTGCAGGACAGGGACCAACAAAGCCACAAAGATCATCCTATTAGTAGTAGTAAGCCTTATAGTTTTCTAGAAATATAATTGTGAATTCTCTCTTTTTCTTTACTATTTCAACTCTTATCTAACATAATTAAATGTTTCTTATCAAATCAGCCAACTTCCAAGTGTGGCAATACCCCAAAATATGATGATAAAGCATGCGTAACATTTTAAGTTAAAAATAGTTCATTCCCTTGTAATTTATCTCACTATTTTTTTCTTCTATCTCCCAGATAAGAACATCTTTTATATTATTTTTAGGGCATATTTAAAAGTTAAGACAAACATGTCAGAATTGAAAAAGGCTTATAATAAGATCTGAATGAAGATGGGAAGTACCCTTATTTTTATTGTGATTCACCTCTGTGCACAAGGCCATCAAATCAAGCAACATTTTATTTGATGAGAATTTTGTTGCAAAGGTATTTTTTTCTATTAAATGCATATTTAGTTGTACTACCACTTGATTTTCCTCTCACATTTACGAGGAAACTCCTTCTAGAAAATAAGATAAATGGATTCTTTATGTGGTTGTTGGATTGCGATATTTAAATAGTATAAGGTATGGTGAAATACTAACATAGAAAAAATGTTTTTTTACTAATAGTGGCAGATTATTTGCTTGTAATTTGATGAATAAAGATGGGAGGAAACTAAGTATACATATCAGACACCTTTACTTATACTGGTATGTTTTTCTCCAAGTCCTTAACGTTGCTTTATTAAGATTTATTTTTTATAGCATCTTTTTTTTGCTTATTCATTATCATAGCTTTCTTATTTGACATGGAAATGTTTTCTTTTATGTGACTCTTTTATTAGTTTGTAAAATTCAATTATGGCATTGTTTTAAGTAATGAGTAGCTCATAACACATTGCCTTAGTTAATTACTTTGTATTTAGTTAATTACTTTGTATATTATTTTATGGGGGGAACTAAGAAAATGACTATTTAATTATGTAATATATTTTTTGATTATATGTGTAGGAGATGCAGATTAGGAAGTTAGGATTCTTGTTGTTGAGTATTTCTTATATGCATTGTCCATAAATATTATGATGTGCGATTTATTCAAACCTATTATTAGTGTAAACTTACTTTATATTCAAAATTAATAACACGTTCTCTTTGTTATTTAAACCTTATTAATAATTTTATATTATATGAATATTACATTATTTTTTTTAATAATTGGATAATATCCATGTTTCATGAATAGAAGATAGGACAAAAATGGTGATAGAATAGTGATAGATTTTTAAATTGTGATCTATAAGTAACAAATTTAGTGACAGAAATAGTCACAAAATTTATATGTGACAATAAGTTTGTGATGGAGTTTAATTTTGTAAAAAAATTTAGTAACAAAAATAATGACAAACTATAAAGTTTTGTGATAAAATATGGTGACAGGTAACTATCCAAATTAACCAAAAATTGTAATGGAAGTTTAAAAGTTTGTGATGGAAAAACTGTCACAAAGTTCTTGATGAAATCAGTAAAATTTGTTACAAAAATTATTAATGAGATAGGTATCTATAATAGAGGCAAACTGTCACTAATTCTATCACTAAATTCAAATTATGATGGATTTATAACTTTTTATGACAGTTTTTCTATCATTATTTAAGCAATTTTTGGTAGTGATGGTGTATAGAAGTAAAGGTCAAAAGTGTTTCCCTGAGTGACCTTATTCTTCTGGTTATTCTAGTAGCACTCCAGTACAGTTTTACATGGTTTAGCTCGTAAGATTCACTATATAGGCTTAAAGTGATGCCTAGATTAGTATTTGACTCATTCCTCCATCCGATAAGGATAGTCAAGGCACCCCAATCCTAGCTTATCTCGGGTTTGGCAGAACGGGTCTGATCCGGTGGATGTATTTGCCTATGCAAATGCCAAGGGGTACTCACGAGGGACAAATAATTTATGCCTAGAAAGGTCATGCCATGCCTCTTTAGAGGGTTACTCATAAAGGTGGATAGCTCACTTCCTCCTAATAATTAGGATACCAGCCTTACCATGGAGTTTGGTAGGAATCTACTGCAAATGTATATGTATACTATGTGTCAGGGAAACAATCAAATGTTTTGTTTAACCCCTATGTTACCATACTTATTCAAATTGATATTTGTTCAAGAACACAATAGTCCCTAACAACCATAAGACAAAAACCATAAGACAACAAAAGGTTAGTAGATAAAAATAAGATTATATCGAAATAATGATGGAACTGAAAAAACCAAGGACCAAGTGAGACATAGCTAGTCATAGGCCTAACCTTCTAAATGGTCCCCAGCGGAGTCACCAAGCTATTGCCACGTGCCTTTTTATGTTTGGATCATCTGAAGTGAGCCCACATGACTTAAAAGTATATGGTGGTATGGTTGAGCCTTTGGGTTATCCCTTGATTAAGATTTAAGTTAGGCGTAGTGATAGGAAAGGAAGAGAATGTCAGGTGAATCGTTTATACAACTAGTCTCAAAAGGCCATGTAAAGTCGCCATAAATTTAAACTCACCACTAACTATTTCTACCTAGGCATGATCGAATGCCTATTGAAAACAATATTCCAAGTTATGAAACTTGAAACATTGATTTCAAGGTCTCAATGGTCTAGAGATTTATTAGTTAGGTTTGGGAGTCGGTGCGCGTAAGGAAGGACTAGCTACCCTACGATGCCTAAAATTGGTACCTACTAACTATATCTCAGCTCGGCTTTGGTTTAATTGGTTTCACTTTATCAATATTTTGATATAATCCCTTTAATAGATGAAATTTTGTAAATTGTAGATCTAAGTTTTGAAAAAAATATTTGCATCACCTATAAATCTAGAAGATGTGGGAACATAGGGATTTTTTATGAAAATAATCTTCAAATTAAATTTTGATAATTCAAATATTCTATGTTAGGCACTAGAGAGATACCAACGCGAAACATTGTTTAGTAAATTTTTTAAAGATAATTTTAAATATGAATGCGCAATAATTTTAAATATGAATGCGCAATGGCCACTATAGAAGGGAAACGTGTTAAAAGAAATATAATAACACCATATAAAAAATCACACACAAGAACATAAAAAGGGACAATCAGAATATATCTTGTAATTTCTTTGATTATTGAAGAATAACCGAGATGTTAACTTTGAGACAGGTTTGGATTTAATGGTAACTTGAAGGACAGGAAAAAAAATTTTTGATTAAAATAAACCGGGATGTTCAGAATGGGAAATTTAAATTTTTAATGAGATTTGAAAAGCAAGGTTAAAGTATCCCCTTGGAAGGTAGGGTTGGAGTATCCCTAATAGTGACAGATTTTGATGTGTTCAAAAGAAGGTTTCGATTAAAAGACCCTTTTTGAGTTGTCTAAGAAGAGAAAATTATGGTTTTAAATGAAAAACAAGATTAGAGTATCCCTTTGAAAAGTATGGTTGAAGTATCCCCAAAAGAAAAAATTTTATGTTTTTAAAAGAGGTTTGATTAGGAATTCCAAAAAGATCTATGAGAGAGAAATTAAGTGATACATGAAAAGAAAGTCTGAAGTATCTCGTCAAAAAGTGGGGTTATAGTATTCTCCAAAAGTGAAAATTTTGATGTTTAGTTGAAAAGAAATGTTTTGGACAAAAAGGTGTTTTAAAAATAGAACCCAAGAGTTTTAATAAAATTATTTTATTATTTCTTTATTTTAGCCTTGATCTAAACCTGGAAGGTTCATGTTGAATTACATGACTCCATAGAGAGTTAATTAGATGCACTTTGAGGCATTCGCACGTCTCGATAAATGCAATTTGGGAAATTAGGTTGATTTTAATTGCAAAAATAGGGGACAACATTATGCTATTTGCCTTTTCGAATTTTTTCTAGGAAAATTCTGAGGCATTAGGAATTGGACAAGGTACAATTAAAAAGTGACTCAATAAGGTTTAATATAAGAATATTCCAAAAGCCTAGAAAATCGCTGTCTTAACATTGGCAACATGTATAAGAGAAACAACATAATAGACTTTGGAAAATCATTTCAAACTCATTTGATGTTGTTAAATCACAAACAATACCCTTCTAGAAAAGGAATTTTAGAAACTTTCTAGGAAAAATATTTTAAAATTTTAAGAAAATCATTTGGTGGGTTGAATTGGCCTAAATAGAATGTAGTTTGCTAGTTCAAAGGATTTCAAATAGCAAAAGTTTAAAAAATCATGACTCCCTCAGCTCGAATGATCCAGCAACAAATGAGATATAATTAGAAAGGTAATTTGATGTTCTTTCAAGGAAAGATACCAAAAAATTCTAAAAAAATGTGTTTGGTCTTGAAATAATTTTTTTAGTGGGCATAATGCTGCTAGAGCAAAAACAAAGGAGTATTTCATTATTTTTGGGTTTCCTTAGGACTAAACTTGAGCCAAGAAACGGTTTATAGAAAAGAATGGGTGACATGGGTGTTAAAAATCCATTTCACAAATCTAGAGTAGTTTGGGATAATGAAATAACCCGTTGACCATGCCACAAATGAGATATTAGACTAAAAATCAAGGCTTAGTATTTTATCAAGTAAAATGATCATTTTTCTAAGGAAAACGGTATTTTGGAGTTAATCCAACCATGAATTTGGTCTTAGAAAGTTTGATTTGTCCTAAGATTGGAGAACCAATTTAGTGAAAACATTAAATCTATGCTAGTCTCTGTCTATTGAAGGTAGCATAGATCTAACTTGGGGTTTTTTGAAAACCAAATTTTGTAATAAATAAGCAAGTACTTTGACACAATACTCATTAATGAAATTCAACATGCATAACAACGAAGTTTAACAACATATTCAATCAAACAAAGATGATGATTTGGTAATGGAAAATGTGGCAAAGAAAGAGAGATGATGACAAGTAAGATGAATGGGTATGTTAGCATAGATGTTGGTATAAACATGTTTAAACAAGAAAGAAAACTATGCTAGAATCTTCAAGAAGACATTTTGTTTCATAAAACCAAAAGCTCAAGAAAATGTATGAATATGCTCAAGACATATTAGAGTGAAGATTTAAGCAAGTGTTGAGTATGTGAGAATGGATAAAGCATGACAAAGATGCTAAAACAGGGACCGTTTTGATGATGAAAACAAAGCATGGCATGTTTGACCATCCAAGGAACATCAAGTATCAATCATTAAAATTCTAGGACTACCACAAGGCCAAAACAATGCATGAGAATCTTTAAAGGGTCATGGTAACATAAAAAAGTTACTAGAATAAAGTAAGTGCTAAAAAATAAGAAAATAGGCATAGCAAAAAGAGAGAATATACCAAAAGCTTTAAGTTTCAACCTTTTTCTTTGAGTAGCAACTTTAGACTCACCTTTTTCCCTCCTTTAATCTTAGAAGCAACAAAATTATGAGAAGAAAGAGCTTTTTTGCTAGGGTATGTATGGAAGAGAGTTTAAAAAGGAAATATAACTAGAATGGATGGAAGATTTTTAGTGGTGGTCTAAAAGAGTTATGGGAATGGACAAGGGATTTTGGCTTTTGTTGGATGAGGAATGTTAAAAAAAACATATAAAAGTGAGTGTTTTCTATTTTAGAGAATTCTATATCTCTTTTTCAGCTGAGCTAAAGTTGGCATATATAGCCATGTGAATGTGAAGACAAAAAATGCAAAAGGCAAGGGTATTATAGGGTTTTGGTGTATGCACCTTAAGCGGAGATAATGTATTGTGTTCTGCTACCATGCAAACTTATTGGTTTGCTTAGCAAAAACAGTGGATTAAGGCCATTTTATTATAGCCGAGCACTTAGAAAAATCAGCTTTAACGTTTAGCAATTTGTATAATGTCATAACATGTCCCTTGTCATTAGCTATTTGGGCCTCAAAATTTGTTTAAATCCAATCACTAGCCCATAGCTAAGGTTTGGTATAAATTTGGATAATTTTTGGTGCAAGAAGCATGTTTAAGTTGGACTTTTATATCAATAGTGCAAAGGTTGAAAAATGGCTTGAACTAAGCAAAAATGCCTTAGTATATCAATATAAAACATTTTGCATCGATGCATAAAGCAATTTTGCCCTTGAGTATCGATACAATGAAGCATGTATTGATACTAAAAGCAAAAAAATATTTTTAGTCTCAAGATTTGGACGTATGTATCGATACTATATGGGCTTGTATTGATATTCTTGCTTGAGTATCAATAAATTTGGCCAAAAATCATAATTTTAGCTACTACCAAGGCTTATATCAATAACAAATATGTTAAGTATCGATACCACACCTTAGATCTTGACACCAAACCATCTTGTATCAATATTACATGCGAAAATTTGAATTTTTAACAATGTAAAAGCTTGGAATTAATATGTACACACTAATACGACTTACACAAGCATTTGGCTCTCTGAAATACCTCACTTTGGTTGAAAATGATGCGAAATCAACCCATGCTCATTCATATAACTCTGAGGATGCCAAGATGATGACCTTCGATGCCTTAGATGATGGCGTCCGATGCCCTAGATGATGGCCTGGACAAACGAGGGTGTCTACACAATAATAAACAAGAATTTATAATATAAATAGAAGAAATTAACTTTACTATTATCAATAATAAATTTGAATATACCCTCACTACAATATCCTTTTCCCCATTTATACATTATTTTTAAATAAAATAGCCTTATCAAATTTTAAGCTAGCCTTGAATCCTTTTTTAAAGCAAATTAGCAAACACCTGAAAGCCTTCTTTAAGTAATTTCCTTTTTTAAGAAGTTTATAATGCAATAGTGCCCTTTTTTGTTGTAATGATAACACAACTCTTTCTTTTTCTTATCTTTTTTTTCTTCCAAATTAGACAAGAACTTTTGTTTGCATTTCCAAGCATTCTTCGCCTTTCCTCTACCTATGTAATTCACATTAGAATTTGAAGAAAGATACACCACATCATGCTTTAAAGTTTCTTTTTTAATGCATAAGTGCCTTAATATATTTTCAATAGCGGAATCCTTAGACATATATAGGAGTTTCTTTCAATACTCATTTCAAGTTGAAAGTAATCTAGAAATTATTGCTCCAACTCATCACAAAGCCTATTAACAAAGACTTGTAATTCATGAACTTGATTCATAATAGATATGCAATCAACCATTTTGACTTCAACAAGTTTTATTCATAAGAAATTTATTTACACCTTACCTTTTATTATTGTATTTTTCTTCCAAAGACTTCCAAATCTTAAAGGGAAACTTGATTAATATATAAAGATCATATAGATGATCAAAAAAACTATTCAAGATTTGTTTCGTACAAGTGAACTCATTACTCTCTCACTTTTTCTTTTGTTGTGTCACTTTTTCTTTTTCTTTGGGACTTATATCATTTGGCAGGATTATATATTGGCTTCAAATTTAGATATTAGGAAATAAGTGATGTTCAACATGATAAGAAGAAACATCATTTTATCTTTCCATGTGCTGAAGCTAGTGTCGTCAAAATAATCTAATCACATGAACTCTTGGTTCTTTTTTTTTTGTGTAGACAATATTCATATTTATGGCCATCTCAATGTTCTAAAATTATTGGGAAAATAATGTATATCGGTAGATAGAAATAAAATTGGAATCAAGACTTCAACATGTGATGAAGCATTTTAGAGAACTATTTGCCCTCACATAAGGTTTGCAAATAGATTAAGGAAATAATACTCTCATTATACAATGAAAACTTATGAATTTTGCAATTAGCAATATTGAATAATTCCCTTACCTTTTATTCTTTCTAATAAAATCTAATAATATTTAGAAATGATCATTTTGACCATTGAGGTTGATATACATAAACCACTAAAAGATACAATTAAAGAGTTATATCTTAATTAAAAAATATTTTCATAAAACACAGAAACCAACTGGCTATTGAAGATGCATCATTTCACCCAAAAAATGAATCTTGTCGCGACATGCCCCTTACCGAGGCACAACACCACCTTGAATTGCTCAAATGGTGATGCATGCGACTAAAAAAAATGATTGGGAATTGCCTTTGGGCTATCCCTCAATCAGGATTTGGATTAGGTGTGAGGAGATGATAGCAAGGGGAAGGACCATTGGACAAATTTCTTATCCAATTAGTTTTGTAAGGCCACCATGACATGGCTAAAAACTTGGAGTTGCCTTTAATTATTTAGGCCTAAGTGTGATTGAATGCCTATTGAAAATGATATTTCGAGTTATGAAATTCAAAACATCAATTTCAAGGTTTAAGGTCTAAAGTTCATTAATTGGATTTAGGAGTTGGCTATGTGTAGGGAAGGATTAGCACCCCCATGACACCCGAAATCAGTACTACTAGCCATGCCTTACATTGTTTTCTATTTACTTAGTTTTGACTTATCATTATTTTGATATAATCCCCTTTGTAATGCATGAATTTTGCATAAACATTATAAACCAGGATTTTAAAGAATGATTTAAATCATGTATGCGCCCCGAAGATGTAAGGAACATAGGGATTTTTGATGAAAATGATTTCCAATTTAATTTTGAAAATTGGATAATTCATGTTAAGCACTAAAGAGATATCGACATAGAACATTGCCTTATAATTCTCAAAAATGATTTAGAAACATAAATGCACGATGGACACCACAAAGGTAAATGTGTTAGTTAGACAAAAATGAATATAATAACATTGCATAAAAGTAAACATACCAAAGCATAAAAAGCATTGTCGACATGTATCTTATAATTATCTCGATTATTAAGGAATAACCAAAATGGTAATTTTGAGACGCATTTGGACTTGATGGTCATTCAAGGTATAGAAAAAGAAGGTTTCAATTAAAAGGGCCCAAGGAACTCTACGAGAGATAAAATTTGAATTTTTTTAAAGTTTGAAAATCAAGGTTAGAGTATCCCCTAGGAAAATATTGTTAGAGTATCCATAAAGGTGAAAAGTTTAGGTTTTTTTTTTTTTGGAATTTGAATGAAGTTTGTAAAAATGGAATTGGAGTATCCCCAAAGATGAAAATTCTAGTAATTTGGAAATGAAGTTATATGGATTTTTTTATTGATGAAAATGTAAGTTGTAAATTAAAACCGATGATTTACATAAAAGACCAATTAATTTTTGAAAAGAGTTCATGCCTTAATTCAAGCTTAGTGGGAATTGTGTTGTGGCAGATAATTCCATGGGGAATTAATTGGATGCATTTTTAGACCTTCGCATGCCTAAAAAATATGGTTTAGGGAATTTAGTCTAATTTTTCTTAAGTCCAAAATAGGAGACAACATCACGCTATCCTTATTTTCAATTTTATTCCGAAAAACTTCAAAGGTTCCATGGGTCAAGTAAGGTATATTTGACAAGAGTCAATGTAAAAATATTAAAAAATTCCAAAAAATTGATTTTTGGGTGGAAATAATTTTTGAAGTTGGGTCTAATGCGATGCTGATAATACATGTAGAGGAAAAGGTGTAGTGAACTTTGAAAAATCATTCCTGACTCATATGGTATCGTTTAATAGAAAAAGATACCTTCCAAAAAGGGAATTTCATGAGTTTTTTAAGAAAAACTTTTAAAAATTCAAAAAAGTCATCTAATGAGCCGAAATGACGCAAGCAGAATGTAAATCGCTGTTTTTAGTGGTTCTAAATAGCCTTAATTTGAAAAATTGTAAATCTCTCATCCGAAATTATCTGAGGGCAAATGAGATACCGTTATAAAGGTAATTCAATGCCCTTGCAGGAAAAATATCAAAAAATTCATGAAAAATGGTTTATGGTTCAAATATGATTTGTCAATTCATGACTATAGTGCTGTCAAGTGAAAACAAGGGAGTTTTTCGATTTTTTTAGGTTTCTTAAGACTAAACTCAAGCCATGGATGCCCAAATGTCTATGATAGAGAGGAATTGGTGAACTAGGCATCACGAGCTCATCTACACTATCTTAGAATAGTTTGGGATGATGAAATGACCCGTTGACCATGTCACGAACAAAGGTATTAAACTCAAGCTCAAGGCAAACACTTTAAAACAAGTAAAATGATTTATTTTATTTTGAAAATAGAATATTTAACCTCATTCAACCATGCATCTAGACATAAAAAGCTTGATTTTTCCTTCAGATTGGAGGACCAATTAATGAAAACATTAAATCTATATTAATCTCCATTTAATGGAGGTAACATGGACTTAACTTGGGATTTTTTTTTGAATTAAATTTTTGCAGCAAACAAACACCAAATAAAAGCATCAAGAAGGCATTTTTAATACTCAATATGGCATCAAATGATAAAAATATGCCAAAACATCAACAAAGTAGTGCATTTATCAAAGAAACTTATTAAAAAGGCAATGATGCATGGGCATACTAGAATGAGTTAATAGAGACATGAAACCCAATACAATCACAGAAGACAATGTTTTCATGACACAAACATGTGGTAGAAGTTTCATGATAGCATGAAGGCATGATTTTTAGTCAACAAAATGCATGAACAAGCTAAAAGAACATTTGAAGACATGGAATATGATATGAGCATAAAGGAAGATGCTTTCATGATATCGGTAAAGTCAGAAGCAACATAAAAACATGGTTTTTAAGCATGAAAACATGACAAAATCATAAGCTCATGAACAAGACATCAAACGAAATGCATGAAGCCTAAAAAAGGTCATGGTTGCATCAAAGGGGTCACTAACATGATGAGACACATGAAAATAGCAACAAAATAAGAAAATAAGTGAAGAAAATATACCAACAATAACTCCAGCTGCTTTTTTTTCCAAAATGTGAGTTTTTTCAAGCTAAATATACTGCCTTTGAAGCTTTTTCTTACTTCTCATGAGCTTGCAAGAAGAAAACTAGCAAAAATATCTTAAAAAGGTGCTATTAAACCTAGCAATTTGTTTATCGTGTCATGTTCATGTTTTTTGTTGTGTCATAATCATGCTTAAGATATTTTATACTTTTATGAATTTTGATACATTAATAACATGTATTATAAGATTTTTGAAAATGTATTCGTGTTGTATCCTACTTTTATTACTTTGTACATATCATATTCATATAATCATGTTTAAAATTTTTAGTCTAGGTGTTATAAAGGTGCTTTTCTTAGATGGTATGGAGGGCTACCAAAATGGAAGTGTTTAAGTTTTTTTTTTAAGGCTGTGGTGTGTAGAGAGAATGTAAGATGCTGAGAATGTGAAAGCTTAGTGTATCTACTATAAGTCCCTTTTGCTTTTTATACGTACATGATTAGCTAAGGTTTAAGAGCAAAAAATGAGGTCATTTTTTTGAATTTTCCTCATGTACTATGAGGATAGCTCTAGGTGTTTTGCCCAGTTGGTTAAATTTCCATCGTTTTGGTAGCTAAGGTGGTGGAAAAATTGCTGCATGCAACCCATAGATGGGAAATGTCCAATTTTACCCTTGAACAATCTATGTTTTTCATGCTAATGACCTAGTTTCTGGCCATTTTGGGCCTAAAAAATTTGTCAAAACCCAATCATAAGTCCAATGCTAAGGCTTAGTATGAATTTTGATGATTTATGGTGCCAAAAACATGTTCAAATCAAATTTAAAATCAACAGTGCAAGGGCTGAAAAATGGCACAAATTTGGCAAAAATGCCTAGATGTATCGATGCAATGAACTTGGTATTGATACCAAGAACCAATTTTACCTTCCAGTATCGATACAAAATGGCTTGTATCTATACCAAGAACAAAAATTCCTTGTATAAATACCACATGAATTGTATCAATACTCCCACTTGTGTATCAATACATTTGGGCAAAAATCATGATTTTAGCTACTGCCAAGCTTGGTATGGATACTCCATCTTGAGTATTGATACATAACCCTCTTGTATCAATACAACATTTGCAAATGTAAATTTTTGGTGACGTGGAAGCCTCTTATTGAAACCTTTATGCAAAATTATGACTTTCAAGTACCTTCAGCTATCTAAACCTCTTACCTCAGCTAGGAATGATGGATGACTGATTAATTCTTATTTGAATAGACCCCATGATGCCCCAAATAGTGACCTTTGAGCCTATTTTACATTTTTTTAATACAATCTCTAGGCATTTCAAACTTTCCCCAAAAAAATTTTCACCTAGCATCGTGTCGCCTAATGGTTCCTATTTTTATTTTTATTATTTTATTCTATTACATTTCAATTAAGTCACAAGATGCCAGAAAATTAACCTAGAGAAAATGAGTTGTCCACTAATTTTTTAATCCAAAGTGGCTATTGGATGGTTATAAAATTTGTAATCTACTATTACAGTAACAACAATAAAGGTTACACTAGCAACAACTACAACAAAAATGGCTACAGCTTCAGCCACTGTAACAACAATGGCTTCTCAAGCAGCAATAAAAACCTATAAAAACATGAGATTGAAAGACAAGGACTTGATTTATGAAAGGTGGTAAGTACTTTTATGATGTGAAGAATGAGAACTCTTATCCTCATGGATATGATCATCTAATAAGGAAACTAATAAAGTTAAGGTTATTATAGAAATGCAGAGAATTCCACTCAGTTCTACTCCATGAAAGAGTTCTTGTAACCAAGAAAAGTATGCGCCCTAGGTATTGCTCATAATTCGTTGTCGACAGTAGCTAAACATATTTAAAATGAGGAGGATTAAGTTATGGAGTCCTTCATTCATGTTTTTTTTTTCTTTTCTTTTTTTTTTTAATTTTCTAGTCACCTGTGTTTGCACATCAAAGAAAGGAATGAAGAAGATTATATAATTTTAACACATTGGACATGATTATATTCTTAGAAGGGCTAACTAATTTTGTCCTGATTTAGATCAGTGGAATTACTTGGGTTCGCTAAATAAATATAGGAATCCAATAACCCTAAAATTATCATGGCTTAATTCAATATTCCAAAAAATTATTATTAAACAATGGATCAAAAGTTAACCACAGAAGGTTTAAAAAATAATACAAAGGGCAAGATGAAATTCAATTCCCATTGAACTTCATTAACCTTCGGCAGGGCACGGCAAGATGTTAAAGCTTGCGTGATTTCAAAGTGTACGCTTGGCGGCTTGAAGGGTTAACATGCTCACAAACTTAATTAAATTAATCAAGATTTGTTATTTGGACAAAGAAACAAATGAGTAGACCACTAATTCTCACCATTACTTTGAAAAGCAAGACTTTAAATATATTATTAAAAAGTAAGACTTTAAATATATTCTGAAGTACTTGGGAAAATAACTATTCTAAAGTAATATAAGCTATATGAAGGGAAAAATAAATACTATATTTTTGCATTTATATAATAAAATAAAATAAAAAAGATTTATATTTGATACAATAATAGTTTAAAAATTCTACTGGCAGTGTATAGGATAATTTTCCTTGAAACAAATAATTAAAGTAATTAGAAAATAATAATCAGGACCTTGTTAAAAAATTTAGACCAAAATGAGTGGTCCAATAATTTAATTTGGACCGTGATATTGCCCAGGTTTATCTAATATCTTATGTAAATATATAAAAGCCAAAGTTCTGTCGAAAAAGGAAAAAAAATCATACATGGATAAACTATATTTTTTGCATGTGAATATTCTTGAAAAAACATGTGTCTAACATTGAATTAAACTTTATTTGATTTAGATTTTAAAATATTTCATAATAAATTATATTTATTTTCCTTTACATCTTTATTACATTTTACATATATTTGAAATTACTAAAATTAATTAACAAATTTTATATTTATTTCTTTCTAAACTTTTAATATTCTTACCTTCTAAATTTTTAATATTGTTAGTTTCTATAGAGATGAGTTTCACTTTAATTTACTAAAATTACTCATTTAAAAATATAATAAAGTAAAGATTGCATAAGCTTAATTTTGAATTCTTGCTAAAATAATTTTCAAAACTATTTGTGTAATGCCCAATCAATTCAATTTCAACTTTTATTTTTAATAAAATGAAATAATACCTGCATTATAATTATCTTCCATAAATCACTCAAAACTTGATCATCGGTCAACTATTCTTATGTTACATTTTTAATTGACTTACCTTTAATTTTAATTTTATACATAAATTATTCTTTTTTATTTTTAATTGACTTATATTTATTTTATGTTGAGACTAGTATAAGTAAGAGTTTTTTGTAGACACGAAAAATAGAACTTTCTGCAGTAATTAATTTGATATGATCAATTGGAGCCATTTATATTCAAAATTTTAAAAAATAATCAAGTTCAAATAGAAAAAAATAACGAATAATAATTTCAATAATTAATGGCATAAAATTTCAATTAATTTTCAATAAAAATCATTGAAAAATCCTTAATTTAAATATTCATTTTCTTTTTACGATCAAAATACATTAAATATATTCATATTTAAAATATTAGTTATTTTATCTTTTATTCATTATTATAAATAGGTGTCTCAATCCTCAACCACTACCAATATAATTTTTAGGTTTTTTAGCACTTAGGATTTAATTTCATTTTTTTTTTTTTTGAATTTGTGTTTGTTAGATCTGTAAATATATGTGATGGTTTTCACCATTGCATTATTACCTGATTTTCAGTTTAATGACTATTCTTTTTTTTAATCTTTTCATATTCTCCTCCATAATAGTTTTTCCGATGATTTTAGCCAATGCAATTACATATATTTTTATAAAGAATGCTGCATGCCTTAGTTAAACCATCTTTTCACCCTGCTTGATGATAAATAGCATTTTTTTTTTTATTTTATATGTTATCATACGATTGAGGTTATGATCAATCCTTTTATTTTAAATTTTCATATCCGTACATACAATATGTATAAACTTTTTTTTTTTAGTTTGCAAGGCTTTTCAAGTCTTCTTCGGTTCGTAGATGAATTATAAGTTGTTTGATTTGACCATATTTGTTACTAACTTGATTGACTACCATTTAATATTAGATGGGTCTCTTTTTAATTTTAGATAAAATACGATCCAATAGCCTCTCTCTTTAAGCTTTATCATAATTGCTTATTGATCTTAAATATTTTATTATTTTTCTTAATATTTTACATTAACTTTTATATTCTTACATAAAGTTTATCATTAATATGATAATTGAATTTATACATATAATTGTGCAACCCTTCATCACATGAGTTGAAATCCAAATATCAGGCGTGGGCCTTTGGGCTATGAAAAGATAAACAATTTAAAATAAATAAATAATGTAGTCTGATTCGGTTCAGTCCAAGTATCGTTTACTCTTTCAGTTTGGAGTAGGCCTATCAATTTTGACCCGAACCCGAAAAACCCGATAGTCAACTTGAACTCGAATTCTATTCAACTCGATTTGATTAGAAAAAGTCAACAACTCGAAACCGACCAACTCGAACCCGAAAATGATCCGAATGCGAAATAACCCGCATCCAAAATTATCCGAACCTGAAATGATTCGAACCTGAAATAACCTAAACCCAAAATAACTCGAATCCGAAATAGTCTGAACCCGAAATGACCCAAACAATTAACTTAAAATGATCCAAACTTAAATTAAGTATACTTTTATTTCAAAAACATTAAGGTCTTATAAATAATACTTATTATATAAATTATTAATTTAGGTCATTAGTTTATTTCATAACTTGTAATTATATTAGATTGTGATAAAGTATGTAAATAACATTTGGTATGTATAAATTGATTTTGTTCCTATTTTTATTCTCGTATTTAAAATAATGTAATAATTATACATGTGCCTATTATAATAATTTTTAATATTTGATTAATTTAAATATTTTAAATTGTAATTGTAAAAGAAAGAAATAATTTTCGTTGTTTTATTTATACCCTGCAAAAATATTGCTTGGTAAGACTTTATATAACCATTATTATTTTATTTATACTTTTTAGTTCTCATTTGGATATGATAAACATATTCGTAATTATCATTATTAAAGACCGAAGATGTTTTTATTTCTTTGGCCGGACCTGAATAAGGGAATTGAAAAGAAGTCAAATTGTAATCAATTAAAAATTCAATATTCAACCAAGTGAATATTTAAAAAAAAAAAACCTTCTATATGGTTTTGTAAGATTTTTAGAATTAACAGTTCAATTCAATAATCCTTAAAAATTCAAATATTGAAACACCCTGATATACTTTGCCATCTTTCTATTTATAAACATAAAAAATTTGCAATAAAAGAAATAAGTCATAACTTTATTAGTTGAATCAAAATATAGACCAAAATTCCATGTAAAATTTTCAAATATACTTTGCAAAAATTTTTTTTAGCAGGCAAATATTTAAGAGGGATATTTTAAGAACATTTCTACTTCCATTGTTATAACTCAAAATACTATATGATCTCAACAGCAGATAAAACTATATTTAATGGAAGGAAATAAAAAACATCCCTTCATTGGCAAGGATAATGAGTTAATGGGTTAACTTTTATTGGTTTATTGGATCTTAGGTTAGTTTGATTAAAATTTTATTAGGCAACAATCTTATTTTAGCCATAATAAGAATTTTTTTTTTTTTATTTTATGCTTCTTAAATGATAATACTTGTTAATAAATTTGTTAGTTATATTTACTAAATAATAGATAACATAAATTTTGATAGTGATATTTACTAAAAATTATTAAATGATAATAATTATTTAAATAAAAGTGATACTTGAATTTGAAAAATAATCTAATTATAAAAAATCTAAAAATCGAGTCAGAAAAATATTTATTTTATTAAAAATTAAAATATATATTTAAAATATTTTTATTTTATATTTCAATAAAATTTTAATTAAATACGACTCAGCAAATAATTTATTTAAATTTAATCTGATTTGATTTTAAAATTGATAAACTAACATAAATGATCCGAACTTGTGTCAATCTAGTATCAAACTTGATGAATCCAACTGTTAAACCTGCTTAACTCAAATTCATATCTAAAATGACTTAAATCGAATTTAACCTGAGTGTTAGACTTGATTGACCTAAATCCAAAATGACCCAAACCTGATTAACCTGAGCGTTAAACTCGATTGACCTAAACTCGAAAGGACCTAAAACCCAAATGACTCGAATCTGAAATGACTTGAACCCAAAATGATCCAAACCCAAAATAATTCAAGAACAAAATAATTTAAATCTAAAATGATCCAAAAATTTTAAAATTTAAAATAATCTAACTCGAAACCAATTTTTTCCGTCCAATTCACATATCTAGTTTGGAGGAAACTTAAAACGGAGGCCCAGAAAAAATGGATTGTCGATTGCTTGGGAAAAATTCATTTAAAAGTAATCCTATAATAGTTGCAACGTTCCCTCTTCTTTTCTGTTATTTCTTCAAACCCCTCCGACGAAAGTACCCAAGTAAAGCCAGAGAATCGAGTGCCCTAATCGAAATGTCGGATCTGAAAAGCGGCGCCGGAGCCTCCCAGACGAAGCCTCCGCCCAAGGATCCCAAGAAGAAAGATGAGAAGAAGGATGAGGATCTGGTGAGTCGCTCTGCGGAGATTAGGGTTTAGTTATCTCTGTCGATTTTTTTTTTTAACGTAGGTGCTCTTTTTTTTGGCATACATAGTCGGAAGAGGATTTGGCTTTGAAGCAGCAGTTGGAGTTATATGTGGAAAGAATTCAGGATCCTGATACTGGACTCCAGAGAGTTGCTCTTGAGAGCATGAGGTAATCGATTTTTTATTTTTGCGAATTTGAGTTAAAAATAGAGGGAAACGAAGCTTATTTTATAGTTCGAAAGAGTGTTGATTTTATGTTTTTATGTTTTATTAACATCTTATCAAGGTGATGGGTCAGGTCCTATGTGAAGTTGCTGCTGTCAAGTATCAAACTGTGGTGTTCTTGTGGATTTTACTGTTAATGGGAGCAGTTGCAATGCCTGAATAAATAATCATTTTTTACAGTTTGATTTGATATCCTTTTTAGGCAAGAAATCCGCACCTCAACAAGCTCCATGACTTCTGTTCCAAAGCCGTTGAAGTTTCTCCGTCCTCACTATGGAACCCTAAAAGCTTTTTATGAGACAGTGCCAGAATCGGGTTTTAAGGTATAGCTTGTTTTCCTTTGATGATCTTCCATAACATCTTTTATAAGGGTAATGTATTTGGTCTAAGAAATTCAGGGAAGGATGATTTAGATGGAGGTGTTATTTAATATCGGGACTTTGTTCTTAGTTAAAATATCGTTGGCAGAATAATATTCTTACGTAAAATTTAGGGTCTTTAGATTATTTGTCTTTAGTAGGTTTGTTTGTATATTAACTAAGTTTATAAATTCCTTTATTCTTTCAGGATACAATTTAGCCATTTTCTCAGAATTTAGAATTTCCTTTGGTTTAAGAATTTTCTTGATGTATTTTCTTTCCTAGTTATTTCTTTTTTCTCCATATGACCTGCATCATTAAATTACTTTCACTTGTTTGCAGAAATACCTAGCTGATGTCCTGTCTGTTTTGGCACTGACCATGTCTGCAGAGGGCGAGCGGGTAGCCCTCAGTTCTTTTTCCTGAATGTTATAGTTGGAGAATTACATAATTTTTGCTTTATCTTTCTTATTCCTCAATTGTTTGATGCAATAAATAATCAATCATTTTTTTATTTGACAATACTACAGGAGAGTTTAAAGTACAGATTGTTGGGTTCAGAAGGTGACATTGGTTCATGGGGCCATGAGTATGTGAGGTGAGCATTTATTTTCATTTGATAACATACTATTTTACTCTTCTCTTTTACTGGAAATTTTGTATTAGACTTCATGAGCTATATCTGGTTGAACTTGTTTTCGGATCATGATCACAGTTTACGTTTTATCTGTTGGTATATTGGTTGCCACTGCTGTCAGAGTGCTCCAACTTTCATATCTTAGAATTGTTTACCTAAGGATTACCTATGTGAATTTTTCCTCATGCTGCTGAAGAATCTTGCCGAAAATTTTTTATCTCACTTGTTAATTTATTTGTTGTCAGGAACTTGACAGGAGAAATTGCACAAGAGTATATGAAGCGACAGGTTAGAAATCTAAGGAGTCTTCAAATGTCTAGTAGTTTTTATGAGTTATGCAAACAATTCTCTCTAACTATGTTGCACGGACTTGGGATTTTGTGTTGGATATAGGAATGTATTTGACTGAGGCATGCTCAATTTTTTTGTAAGCTTTGTCATATTGGAGGTTTATGGCCCATGCTAATGCCCGAATACATATCGGACTCAGACTTGGATACTTTAGGGAAAATGAAGAGTTTGGGTAACATAGCTCTTGTATAGGGTTTTCATGAATTGTGAGACATTAATATGGATTCTAAATGTATTTGCTTGCTTTGACACTAATACAGAGTGAAGAGGCCCCAATTGAAGATCTAATGGAGCTTGTGCAACAAATAGTTGCTTTTCACATGAAGGTTTAGCTATCCTGTCATATGCAACAAACAATTGATCTATTGCAGAAAAAAAAACATTTTCTTTTCAGAATGTTTGTTGTTTCTAATATGTTTGTACTTTCTGTGCAGCACTATGCTGAACCTGAAGCTGTTGATCTCTTGATGGAGGTACCACACAACATTATTTTTTCCTTCAGGTTTTTGTTTGAGTTCCCTTTGTTTTTATTGAGCTTGAAACATATGATTTACATCCAACTGCAGGTTGAAGATCTTGATCTTTTAGTTGAGCATGTTGATAGTACAAATTTCAAGAGAACTTGTCTATACCTCACCAGTGCTGCTAGGTAACTGGAAATTAAAGCTTCTGAACAACTTGTTTTTGTTTATCTCAGAAAATTTACAGAAAGTGTTGTTTGTAGTTCTCCTAATGTATATCTTCTTCGGTGAATTCTGATCGAGTATTTTCCAATCAATTGTATGTGAAATTTATTAAGTTTTTGAGTGTTGAAGTAAAATTTTTCAACTGGATCACTGATGTAGTGTTATCCATAAATGTCGTTGTTCCGCTTTTCCTCCCTTTATTGACATTTCATACTGACAAATGACAATATTTTGCAGATATCTTCCTGGACCAGATGACTTGTTAGTTTTGGATATTGCATATACAATATATCTTAAGTTTGAGGAATTTGTAAATGCACTTCAGATTGCACTTTTCCTTGACAACCTGCAGGTTTGTTTTGTATTATGTTCCTATCCTTCCATGTCATGTGGCATTGTTGAGAAACTCCATTTTCAGGATGTCAGTATGAGTTTCATTTGCGAATTTAGTTATTCCTAACAATTCAGAATGTTCTCGTGCAGCATGTGAGTCAGGTGTTTACTTCTTGTGATGATCTGCAGAGGAAGAAGCAATTTTGCTACATTCTTGCTCGACATGTAAGTACTTGGTTTTCTTTGGCTTGATTTTTTGGGTGGAAAGCATTTCAACTATTTGTTGCTAAGTACAAATTCAGTTTATATCTTCTTTTATGGATGATTGAATTTTCATTTTCTTATGGTAAAAAATTGGGTATCGATGAATTTAAATTTCTCTAGATTTTTTTATGGATGTATGAGTGTTAATGTGCATGACATTTTCTATGGTATTAATTTGTTTTATTTATTTATTTATTTATTTTCAGGGGATTACTTTTGAGCTTGATGATGAGATGGCTGCGGATGATGATGACAGAGAGGGTTTACAGGATATCATCAACAATGCTAAACTAAGTGAAAGTTATCTCACCCTTGCTCGTGATATCGAGGTTATGGAGCCTAAATCTCCAGAAGACATCTATAAGGTTTGGACTTCAACACTTGCTAAACATTTTGTGATAGTAGATAAGATCTGATGCTGTATAGTGCTGTGGCTGGTAGCCTCTCTTCTTCCCCTGTCCCTTCTTTTTCCGTCTCATCTTTTTGTTTCCCTTTCCTGTTGAGGGGTTTGAAGTGCCTACTTGCATGTTAAGTTACAGTGACACCTTATTTATTTTTTGCTACATCAAATTGATGACTTACATGCTTGATTTTGTTAGGCTCACTTGCTTGATGGTCGTGCTAGTGCTGGTGCAAATGTTGATTCAGCTAGACAGAACTTAGCTGCTACATTTGTCAATGCATTTGTTAATGCAGGCTTTGGCCAGGTATGATTTGCAAACTTAAAAATATGAAAGGATGGGAGCATGGTTGTTTTATATCAGTTAATGTTTTTCCCTTGCAGGATAAGTTAATGACGGTCCCAGCAGACTCTTCAAGTGGTGGCTCATCTGGAAATTGGCTTTTCAAAAACAAAGAACATGGGAAGACCAGTGCCGCAGCCAGTTTGGTATGTTTACTTATAACAAATTTTGATTACATTGGGCATGCATACACTGTTGCTCAATTTCCTGTTAGGAGTTTAGTTTAAATACAAGATTCTGATCACTTTCCTCATAACAGGGAATGATTCTATTGTGGGATGTTGACTCTGGGCTTGCTCAGATTGACAAGTATTTCCATAGCAACGACAACTATGTGATTGCTGGAGCACTATTAGGAGTTGGGGTCGTCAACTGTGGTGTTAATAATGACTGTGATCCTGTGAGTTTCTTTCTCCTCTTCATCTCTTTGTTTGGGAACAGAGTAGAATGTTTGCTATATCTGTCTTATTTTCATTTCTCAGGCACTGGCACTTCTGAGTGAATACATAGGTAAAGAAGATTCTTCAATCCGAATTGGTGCAATTATGGGTTTGGGAATTGCATATGCAGGTGCTCAAAACGAGCAGGTATATCATCTATCTATCTATGCATCGATCTTTGCTATTTTATGATTGGATGCACTTCATCTAACAATTCTGTCGAGGCTTTTTTTTTTCCCCTGAAAATGTGGATGGGGTATATTTAGTTCTAAGGAAAGCTTACCAGTGTTATTGACAGATATGTAGCAGCCTGACTCCCATACTTAATGATGCAAAAGCACCCCTTGATGTGATTGCATTTACTGCAATTTCATTGGGTTTGATATATGTGGGTTCCTGCAATGAGGAGGTTGCACAGGCTATTATATATGCTTTAACGGACCGAAGTGAGTCAGAATTGGGGGAGCCTCTCACTCGGCTTCTACCCCTTGGTCTTGGTCTTTTATACCTTGGGAAACAGGTGAAGAACTTGTCCTGGGTTCTGGATATATTTATTTCTCTTAAGTGAATTACATATTTTTTTTCTTTTTGGGAAAAAAGTAGTTTGCTAGATGTAAATTTGGAAAATTTCATCCTTACTGTTCAGCAAACACTTACTGAACAGGAAAGTGTGGAGGCCACCGGCGAGGTCTCGAAAACATTTAATGGAAAAATAAGAAAATATTGTGATATGACACTGCTTTCTTGTGCCTTTGCTGGAACTGGGAATGTTATAAAGGTAATCTCTTAAATCCATTAAAACACTATTCAAAACTAGATTAGTGGATAATTTTGGCTAAACCATCTTATGTGTAGGTCCAAAGCCTTCTTGGTCATTGTGCTCAACATCTTGGAAAGGGTGAAACCCACCAGGGGCCGGCTGTGCTCGGAATTGCCATGGTAGCAATGGCTGAAGAATTGGGTCTTGAGATGTCAATTCGTTCACTAGAGCATCTTTTGCAGTATGGCGAGCACAATATCCGGCGGGCAGTTCCTTTGGCTCTTGGTCTTCTGTGTATGTCAAACCCAAAGGTAAATTAATCTCATTACGCCTGGCTGAACAACCTAGTTTGGGCATTTTCAGGGATGGATTTTTAGGTTGAGGACATAAGGGCACCATTTTTCATTGTAGCAAATGAGCTACAGTATTATGTTTGATCAGTATGACTTGAAGTCAAACCGAGAAGTAGAGCATGATTAAATTGACTTTTTTCACAATTTCCTGACCCTGCTCTTTAAACCCAGGATTTAAGGTCAAGATGTTGAGGAAGCTGCAGAGAGAGCATTGAATTTTTTTTTTTTTTTGTCTCTTTCTCACCATTTAATTGGTTGCACATATGTTCTACAGGTTAATGTGATGGACACTTTAAGCAGGCTTAGTCATGATGCAGATTCAGAAGTTGCAATGGTAAGATGGTTAGAGTAACTCTATCTTATTGTTGTTTTTCCATCAGTTTGCACTCAAGCGTTTGTATGGATTTTACAGGCTGCAGTTATCTCCTTGGGTTTGATAGGTGCTGGAACCAATAATGCTCGTATAGCTGGCATGCTTCGCAATCTTTCAAGTTATTACTACAAAGATGCTAGTCTTTTATTCTGTGTATGTCTTTTTGTACTTTTCTTTGTAGTTTCTTACACGATACTGTGTGCTTTGTTATAGAAACCAAGGCTTGATTGCTTTTGCAGGTGCGAATTGCTCAAGGTTTAGTACATTTAGGGAAGGGTCTATTGACACTTAATCCTTATCATTCTGATCGCTTTTTGCTATCACCGTAAGTGGTTCTTCCACATAAACATTCACCAAAATTAAAAATAAGATTAACAAAGTGAAATATTAAGTTTTGACTTGGGGGAGTTGCTTTCTTTATGTAAACTGCTAGTAGGGGCTTCACTTTGGTTCACCTCATAAAAGCTTTTCTTTTATTGCTGCTAGGAATGCACTCGCTGGTTTGGTTATAATGCTGCATGCATGTCTTGATATGAAAGCTATTATACTGGGGAAATACCATTTTGTTCTCTACTTCCTTGTTTTGGCAATGCAGGTTCGTTTCAGTATACTTGTATGTGTTTGTAAATGCAGTTTTTTCTTGTTCTCATATTAATATTTGTTTCCTTGAACAGCCGAGGATGTTGATGACTGTTGACGAAAACCTCAAACCTCTGTCAGTCCCTGTTCGAGTGGGACAGGCTGTTGATGTTGTAGGCCAGGCTGGTCGACCCAAGACTATCACTGGTTTCCAAACCCATTCCACCCCTGTCCTTCTTGCTGCTGGCGATCGAGCAGAACTAGCTACTGAAAAGTAAGTTACCTCCTCAATGTTGCATGATTTAACTGAATTCTGATTGCTCTAAGTATTCCATTTTGTACAGGTATATTCCCCTAAGTTACCTCCTCAATGTTGCATGATTTAAGTGAATTCTGATTGCTCTAAGTATTCCATTTTGTACAGGTATATTCCCCTCTCACCCATTCTAGAGGGCCATGTTATTTTGAAAGAAAATCCAGAGTACAGAGAAGATAGTTAGGTTGAAAGCAGGACTTAGGAGGCTACTTCAATGGTAGTTGATTGTGAGTTTTAATTTTTGTAGTCCATCGTAAATTTCCATTTGTCCTCTACAAACGCCCCTGGCGCTCATATATCACAAATTGCAATAGCAGCATTCAGCATTTCTTTTTGATGAACTGCTTGCTTCTTTACGCAACACATTTAGCGATGTAAAGTTTCTAGTATTAGAATTCTTGAAGAACAACCTTTTTTTCTTTCATATATCACAAATTACAATAGCAGCATTCAGCATTTCTTTTTAATGAACTGCTTGCTTCTCTATGCAACACATTTGGCGATGTAAAGTTTCTAGTATTAGAATTCTTGAAGAAGAACCCTTTTTTTTTTGGAGAGTTATTCTTGAGTAACTTAAACATCCAAATTTGATTGCAAGTAAAATGGTAATTAAGATGGGTTGTTACTGATGACTCCATTCGAGCCCATCAAATTCATTCATTCCTTCCTTGTAGTTCTGGGTTCAATTAATGATGATGCTGATACGGCTTGCAACTCATCTTTGGTTATTTTTTACGAAATTATTTAATATTGTCAGTCTTCATAGGATAATATATTACACATTTAAAAGAAACATTTAACATTCTTTAAATCCATTTTAAAAGTTGACACATTTCACATATAAGTATCAAAAACGATTAATATATATATATATATATAATCTGGGTTATCAAAGACTGTCGACAGGGATGTGATATGAAGTAGTTTTACTCTTAACACGACAGGCATACCTCAGTATTAAAATCTGTTATAAAAAATTATGAAAGATATATTAAAAATTTTAAAATCATAGAGTTAGCAAGAAAACGTAAAACCATAGATATAATAATGCTTGAACCTTCCTTTTTCACGTGAGACTGCAATTCAGTTTTAGATGGAGAGATTGAAAAGCAGTTGGCTGTGGCTGTGGCTGCTGCCTCTCAGAGTTTATGTAAGATGATTTGAGCACCGTACCGAGGTTGAAGTGTTACAGCAGCATATGGAGCGTGAGTATAGGTTGGCGATAGCTCAAATGAGAAATTCTGCAAGATTTTGGCCATTACCAATTTGGATTCAAGCATCGCAAAGTTTTGTCCAACGCATATTCTAGGCCCCCATCCAAAAGGGAAGTAGGATACTTTATCCTTTGTTGCCTTGAACTTCCCCTCTGAAAATCTCTTTGGCTTGAACTCCATTACATCTTCTCCCCATTGTTCTCTATCCCTATGGACAAGGTGCAATGGCATAAACAGCTGCACCCCTGCTGGAAGACTCAAATTTCCCACCTTTGTCTCTTTGTAGGTGCATCGAATCAGGGATGTTGAGGGATATAGTCTCAATACTTCAAGCAGAATCATGTTTACCTAGTCCCCATAAAAAGAGGAAAAAAAAAAAAAAAAAGGAAAAACAATCTTAATCAAGCAGCAAAAGATAAGGAAGAAAACTAACCTCAAACTGCACTTACTATCTTCAAGCGATTCAAGTCATCATAGTTTGGTTTATTATTCCCAAAAACTTGCAATACTTCTTCCCTGGCTCGCGCCTGCCAATCGGTATGCATGCTCAACACAATCATCGTCCATGTCAACAAATTGGCAGTTGTTTCCTGACCGGCAAAGTAAAACAACTTGCACTCTTCAATCACATCTTCCATGGTCATCCCCGCATCCAAATTCTTCTTTTCTTGCACTTCATTGTGATTAGATTTCAGTAGCAAGCCCAGCAAATCGTCATTTTGATCTCCTCCTGATCTTATAACCTTCTGTCTTTTTTCTATTATACGTGTCAATAAGGATCCCACTTCTCTGTGGATGTGCTTCATTCTTTTGTTTACTTTGGTCGGAAGAAACCTGATTGAGAAGCAATTTTTGTATTGAAAATAGCAACGTAAATGATGTTTACAATGAATTCATATAAACTCTCTTATAAATTTCTGAAACATTTTAGAAATTTCTCATATTAGTTTCTGGGGTTTCATTTTTATTCTTACTGTTGTATCTTAATGTGCAGTAAAAAGCTAGGACCTGGATTGCGTTTCCAAGTGAATATCCAAATTTGATGAAGTTAACGAGTGAAATAGAATGGTCACACTGAATAAGCAAATGGCATAGGGTAAAAATATAATGTACCTTAACAAAGGGAAATTGATGCTCATCTGGGATTGTAAAAAGAGCCGCCCCTGTTCCTTTTGCAGAAGGAATATCAACCTGCCTTCTTCGAAATTGCTGCCAAAAGCTGCTCTCGATATGACATCCCCAGTTAAGTTTTGAAATTCAATCGACACATCCACTTCACAAGGCCCCATGAAGTTCACTAACTTGCTCCACTTAGAAATCATTTCTTCGGTACAAAAAACAAATGCAGGCAACATATGCTAACACCAAAAGGGTAAAAATTAAGTCACCAATAATACCGGAAAATTAAGATGCTAAACAATAAAGCTAAAGATGATAAAAAAGTAACAACGCAAGTATAAAAGAAAAAAAAAATATATATATATATATGTACATATATATGATAACCTTCAACTTCTCCATATGGAAGGCAGGATTAACGATTTTCCTGTGTTTGGCCCATTTATCTCCATTATAGCTTGCAAGGCCAGTCACGAACAGCTCAGTGAATGAATTTATTTCTGGCTTAGGGAAATCACCAGATTTGTTGTTCAGAATCTCTTTTATTAAATTTGGCTCCATGATTGCCACACGAGGAGTTGTTCCATACCAAACAACGAAGGAGTTCTCTGCATGGTTTTCACATACATAGGATATACTTTATGACCATTCACAGCTTTTCTGAATTTTCTATTTTAATTTTAAGGATTCGAACGTCATACCTATATGTATTTAAAATGCTAAAGAAATGTTGGACACTGATAAAATGAAGCGTTCATGTATGACACAGTGGACAGTCTCAACTGAGATCACCAGCATTAACTTTGATAATGGTATTTTAATTGTTTTGTTCATGTTAAAGTACCACCCATCTTTGGTAATTAACCATGCATGTTATATTTTATTATGTTTTATTTATTTGTCTATTTTTCGTAAGGCATGATGAACAAAAAGTATAGATGGCCAAACATCATATCAGAAACAAGAATGATGTAATGAACTTGTAGTACAAGAAAAAAGTTCATTTCTATGGTGAATCAACCTAGAATATATCAAATATCAAACTGCTACATGCTCTATTTTGTCACTTTTCGTTGTCCATGACTGAACTCCCAAGAGAGTTTTGCATAGATTATTTGCAAAAGTCAAATAACCATCGTAAATTTCTAGGCTGTCCTGGTTTCGAATGTAATGAACCATATGATATTTTTTGTAAAGTATATATCTACTGGAAAAAAAAGAAAAAAAAAGACCGAAACTAACTGATGAAATCAGTAAACCACATGGGAATTGGGAAACATACTGTAAGTGGTGACGAGATCATGAAGCAAAGGATTGATACGAGGTAAGATGTCGTGCGGTTGCTCCATAGGTTCCGATTCTTCCGCCCCTTTTTCCTTAGCTAACTTGATCATCTCCTTGGTGTTCCCATAAATCAACTTGTAAGGATAGCCATGGATGCCCTGTTTCCGTAGCTGCTTCTCTATCATTTTGGGTCTCCACCATATGGCATACAACAGTTTGAGACCCCAGGCCACGGTCACTGTATAGAGCACCGTAATCAAAACTGCCATTGTCAACCACTATTCGTCTTTCCCTCTCTTAATTTCGTTTGGGACTTGGAGCTGATAAGTCTTTATATGGTGGGTTTCTAAGCTTTCGTTGAAGAAAAGAGGATGGATACTTACAAAAACAATTGTTTTGTTTCCCACTATACCTTGAAAGCTACGTTGATCATTTTACAATAATAAGAAATTCACTTGTCTGATCGATTGATTAAAAAATTGCAGCAAACTTCCAAATCTGAAGTAAAAGAAAAGAAGATATTATTGTCATCTCATATTGACAGATTTAATTTAATTAAAGATCTTTTTTGTCACATTATGGAGTTTCACTCAAATATCATTTCCTTATATTACAGTCATTTTTTATTTTTTTGTAAAATTTTTACGTAGTTCAACATATATTTGAACATGAATATAAAATATAATTATTTAAATATATATAAAAAATAAAAAATTAAATATATACGTATTGAATATTATTCATATTCAACATTCACCTTGAGTTCAAATAACCTATAACATATGACATTGCTAGTGGATTTAAAGTCTCAATTTTAGATTTCTTTGGAAATTTAGATGGGAGACGGTATTGGTGGCTAAAATTTGATTCTTGGTCTCTATCTGTAAAATTTTATATATAAAAAAAATTACTTAAAGTTATATTTTAGAAATTATATGTCAAATCCACTGGACATATAAAAAGATTCATATTTAATATATTGACGATATATACATTTATATATCATTATTGAACTAAATAACATCACCTTCTTGAAAAAAGTCAATTGTATTTATTTCTAAAACTTTCTAATAAAGTAGCATGAACTTTTATAATGATTGTGTGTAAACTCTTAGCAAAATATATCTTTAAAAGTCAGCTAATTTAGTTCAGTTAAAATTGCTCCCATCTCCCCCATTATCTATATATTTATTTTTTATGATTTTATTATTATTTAAGTTCAGTGGTAAATATTTATGTTCCTTATCATTTTATTTTTATATCAAAACATGTTTATGTTTTATTTTTCTTCCTTGGCCGAATTCGATAGCCTGATTTGGTGATGATTTTATGCTCATTTTTTGGTGATAATTTTATGTTTTCTTATTTTTAGGCTATTTTATAATACTAGAAAATATAGGTATTAAAATCTAAAATATGTAAACTTTTTGTGCCATTTTTGGTTTGATCGAGAGTTTATGGGCTGTATGAAAATTGATTTTTTGTGTTTTGGAATATGTTTTGGGTGTTTTTAACATTATAGAAGTCATTTTGTAATTTTAAAAAGTTTAGGGATTAAATTTCAAAATATGGAAAAATTGTGTTTTACGGCCAAAAGTGCTTGGCCAAATGTTCATGTATATTTTTTCTATGAATTTTGTGTTGATTCTTAGCTGATTGATTTTTTGTTATGTTTTGTGAATTTTTGTCATGTAAGGGTCAAAATGCAAATTTAGGAAGTTTAAGGATTAGTTTGCAGAAAGCTAAAAATTTTTGTTTCAAGGCCAAGGTGTTTGGCCGAATCTTTATGAATATATTTTTTGTGTTTTTGATGTTTATTTTCATGTGTTTGATGATTTTTTGCCATGTAGGGATTAAAATAAAAACTTTTAAAAGTTTAGGGATTAAATAGCAAACTTTAGTATTTAAGGGGTAAAATGGTCATTTTAGTCATTTTTAAAGATTTCTATTATTCCTATGGTCTTTCGTAAGGGTATAGAAATTTTCAATGCTTTTCGTACTCTCTTGGTTTTCCGTAGGGTACGAAATAAAATTTTTAAAAAGTTTAAGGGCTTAATTGTAGTTTTTGCATTTTAAGCCAATTCTAGAACTTTAATTTCCCTATTTAGGGTAAATTCATCATTTCATGATTATTTTAGTATCCGTTAGGGTATCGAGATATTTTTACGTCGAAGGTATACCCTAAAGGCATTTTGATAATTTTACCAAGAACCGAGTCTTAGATAGTAACTAGGATGTTTCTTTGCCAAAGGTACATATCTAGGATTTGTTTGTCATTCCATCATCATATTAGTGTCCGTTAGGGTATCGAGATACTTTCACGTCGAAAATATACTCTACAGGCATTTTGGTAATTTTACCAAGAACCAAGTCTTAGATAGTAACCGGGATGCTTCTATGCCAAAGGTGTATATTTAGGATTGGTTCGTCATTCCATCATCATATTAATGTCCACTAGGTTACCAAGATACTTTCACGTTGAAGGTATACCTTAAGGATATTTTGGTAATTTTTCTCGAGTCGAGTTTTAGGTAAGCACTAGGATGATTTTAGGCCAAAGGTGCATATTTAGGATAGGTTCACATTCTTATTATCATTTTCTAGTCCCCAGGATAACCATGATACTTTCATGTCGAAAGTATACCTTATGAGCATTTTTGTAATTTCGCATTAGAACCAAGTCTTATGTGGTTACTGAGATACTTTCATATTGAAAGTACACATTAGGAATAGGGTCATCATATTGGACCACTTTTAGGTTTAGGGTTAATAATTTTCATAAAATCAGATAAATTTTTAAAATTAAGACAATGTCTCCTAATTAAATTAATACGTAAATTTCTACTAGAATATGTGAGCAGATTCTGTGGATTATTTTAATAGCAAGATATTTTTTCAAAATGAAAGTTGGGATTTTTCAATTTTTGTAAAAATAAAACCTTTCGTATTTCACAGGTTCTCCAGTAGGGTACAAAGGAGAATGATAAAAAGCTTTTGTGTGCTCTTAGTCCTTCGGGAGGGTGCGAATGATATTATGATTTCCAAAAATAATAAAACCCGACTTTCTCAAAATAATAAATATGTTTAATAAAATATTATGGGAATTGTAATTAAATATTTAATATTAAAACCAAATAAAATCAAAATTTAAATTAACATATAATTAATAGATTTTTGGATATCAAGAGAGAGTCGATCCTTACTCGTGATTGTAAATGACTCTCAGACCTTTTCACATAATCTTTGGTATCAACTAGGGCCTTGGGTTTTGTTTAAAGGTTTCATAGCCCTCAAAACATAAACTCTAATAGGTGGCCGATTTCACCTAATAAATAAATCACTGGCGAGTCCAAAATAAGTAGTCAATTTGTAACGACCATTTAGAGTTAAGTCGAGTGAGCGATTCATCCTGACAACTCAGTCCCCAAGTACAAAAAATAAAGAATAATAAAATAATAATGATATATCCCCCTAAAATAAAAGAAAATAATGATATATATATATATAGGGATAATAGGTACATTCATCATTTTTTAGTCAGGTTGGTCAGGATTCGGATCTGAGCCTTGTTTCAACAGCTTGGCGACTCCACTGGGGATAAGTTAGAGAGTCGGGCCTAAAATTTATTATGTCTTAAATAAATTTTGATTGATTTAGTTTCAATAAATATTTAATTATAATTTTCAATATTTTAAAAAAATAGTTTGTTTTTGCCTTAATCTGCTTTTATGTTTCTTTAAGGATTTAGGATAGGGGCTTTATTTTAATGACATTTTACAAGAAAGGTTTTTTTTTCCCTTCGTACACACTAAGCACGTATGCAGTAGTTTCTCTTTCGAATCTCTAAAAGGGGCATAGGTACCTAATATTTTAGGAGGGAGCAAAGTAATTCTGCCTTCTGAGGTATTAGCCTCTGTTTGGGCCCGTGAAAAGCCTACCAAGTGTAAATTCCTACACCTCCTGAGGTGTTAGCCTCGTTATGGGCATGGAAGATACTCCCACTCGGATTAAACCTTTTCTGACATAAACCTGTGATGGGTAAGAATAGGGTACCTCATTAGTTCATTTTGGGCTTATGGAGTAATTCGAGAACCGATTTACAGGTTTGACCTAAGCCTCATACAGTGAATCTTAACGACCTCAAGGATAAATGTACCTTTCTTTGTTTTTCTTTTACTTGATTGTTTTGTTTATTTAGATAATAGTTTTGTTGTATTATCTTTTCATGCTAAATTTTCTTGTTATTTGGACTTGTTACTTTTCGTGGATACTAAATTGTTTATTCTTTTCTTTTTGGTGCATTTCTTATTTGCATATAGGGATGCTTGCTTTAGATTCGAATTTAAGCTTAGTTTAATTTTTATTAGACTTTATGGGTGAACGAGCATATGCAAAATTTGAAGAGGTTCATATTAAGTCAGAATCAAATTAAAAAGAATGGAGGGACTGTATGCAAAAGGATTTTATGTCAGAACTACTGAAAATCATGCATTTAGATCGTCGGCAAAATAATTTGTCAGAGTTGGCTGATATATAGGATGGTTGGTTAAATGTTAAGTAGGTTCAATTCATAAAAAAATACAGATATATTACTATTTTTACTTAGAATACCAATGGATGAACAATTGGTCTGTGCTTTAATTGAGTTCTGAGATCCTTCATACAGGTGCTTCTCATTTAATCACCATGATATGACTTGACAATAGAGGAGATCGCATTTTGCCTGGATTAAGGCCTTTAGAGTCAAGACCTATCTATTGTAGGAAGCATAATCCGTCAAGTTTCTAGAAGAAATTAGGATAGATTCTTGATCTATGACCCCAGTCAACACCTCAATATGTAGAGCATAATGGAAATATGAGGGTTATCTCATGGCAATTTTCAAAAGAATACATCAGAAAACATTCAGATACGTAAAGAGCCCTGGATGCATTTGCCTTTGCTATATATGGATTAGTTTTTTTCGACGATACACGGGCATGTTGAAGTAGCTATTGTGGATCTTTTTGATCGATTAAAGAGGAACATGCATCCAGCTCTTGCCATTCTAGCAAAAATCATCTGAGCGCTCAATATGTGTTGGAATCAGGACAAGGCAGATTTTTTTGGAGTGCATGTTATTCTACATTTGGGTTGACGTCACTTTTAGGTTAAGGGTGCTAATAAAGTTAAGCCCTACTTTTCGCATTTTGTTCATTTCTAATAATTTGTCAAGAAAAGTGGGCCTAAGTCAGGAATAAAAAATCAATGGGTGGAAACATTGAAAAATTTGGCTCCTAAAGATATAACATGGTGGATCCCTTTGTTTACACCTAAATCTTTTTTGTATCAGTGTGGTTCATTACTTTTTGTGCCTTTGCTCAATTTGTGGGGCACAATAGGATACATACCTCTTTTGGTTCATTGACAGTATGGATCTCAGCAATTTATTCCCGTGACTTCTAGGTTGGCTAGTGTAGATTTAAACTATTATGGAGAAAGCTACAAGAAATTCACTTCAATTGATAGCCTTACAGTGGAGAGAAAAAAATAAGAATTAGGGTTATGTGCTTACACGGACCAAACTACCCTTGGATATGATGCCTAAAGGTGTATTTAGGGACACAATTTGATCATCTCAGGTGTAAATAGAGTTAATCCTTGGGTATCTATACGACCAAAACCCCTTATTCCTTCTAAAGTAGAATTGATAAAAGAAGAAACAGAAAGAGATTGAAAAAGATTGGCTGCTAAAAACCAAGCACTTTAGGAAGAAGTCATGTATTTTAAAAAAATGAAAGCTAAGGAAAAATATGTCTGGAAAATGGAAGAACAATATAATTTAATGAAGCAGGATTGGGTGGAACAAAACAAGAAGATGAAACTTGCCAGCATATCCGAGAGTTCGAGTAAATCTTCCAATCAGATGTTTAAAAAAATGCATAAACTTTGTGAAGAACTGGGGGGATGGAATCTTGAAGCCTTGAAGGGAGAAGCCTTGAAGGGAGAAGCCAAGGTGGCCATGTTTGAATAGGAGCAGAAGAAACATACCAACACTTGTATTCAGTTAAGAAGATCTATAAAGAGGAATGTCAAGCTCAGGATCGTGCTTGGTAAAGGACAGGAAAGAATGTCTAGATTGCTTTAGGAGAGAGAAATTCTTGCCATGACTGTTGAAGAGATGAGACAAGTGCTGCTTTAGCAGGAACATGATATCTATGTCTGGGCACAAGCTATCAGGAAATGTATGTGCATTAGGATAATAGGCTATACCAGGTTGAGAATGAACATGAAAAATGGAAAGTCAATTCTCTGGGTCAGTAGTTTTACATTGATCATCTCATGAAATAGATTCAATCAGCAGTCATCCAAGCACGAAACATGGTGGAAAAGAAATCCATGTGTTAAGGAGTCAAATTAAGCCAATCGATGAATTTGGTCTCGTTGTACTTAAGTTTTTGGAACAAGCACAGCAGTAGTATGACTAGATTAGAACTTTCCTTGGATGTAATTGACAATATATAACCCTTTATAAAGTTAATGGAAGTTTACGAGTTTAAAATTTTCTATTAAAGTAAGTGTTTTTACAAGTGCATTTATACATTCACATCATGCATTCATATATATATATATATGTATATACACTTTCATACATTCATTAATAAATTCATAATTTAATAAAATTTGGAATCATCCTTTTAAGGTTTCAAACATTGCAAATCAAGAGAGATCCATCGAACAACAATTCATTCATTGCTATTACACTAGATCTAGAGCCAAGAAAATGGCTGATGATCAGTTAGCAAGACTAAAAATGCTCGAAGAAAGTCAACATCAATATGAGGAGACTATGATCAAGAGGTAAAAGGAAATGAAAGCTCAGATAATAAGATTGACGGAGTTACTCATAGCGCGAGAATTACTACAACAGCCTAAAGGTATCACTGTCATTTCTGCTAAGACATCTAGAGGAATACAGCCTGAGACACAATGAACCAATACTTAAGAAACTCAAATCCGAATGTGCCAAATTCGTAACAAAATATCCCTAGACTGACACCATCTCCAATTATTGTTATCATCCCTAATGCTTTCTCACAAGGAGTGGATATGAGAGCTACCCTTGCATGACAAGAGTCAATTACTCCTACTATCGAAGAAAAAGAAAAACAAAAGTAAAAA
Source organism: Adansonia rubrostipa (assembly GCA_038381775.1). NCBI lineage: Eukaryota > Viridiplantae > Streptophyta > Magnoliopsida > Malvales > Malvaceae > Adansonia > Adansonia rubrostipa. The sequence goes on along the minus strand of JBBYHM010000009.1, from coordinate 1,971,786 downwards.
GGAAAAACTGAAGCAGAAATTGATAAAGAAAAATTATAGTTGCTAGAAAGGAGACTTAAAGCCATAGAGAAAGATGAGCTCTATACTAGTGTGGATGTTAAAGATCTTAGTTTGGCTCCTGATTTGGTCTTGCCACCAAAATTTAAAATGCCTGAGTTTAAGAAATGTAAGGGCACCACTTCTCTACAAGTTCATATCAAGATGTTTATCCAGAAAATGACAAGTTATTCGCATGATGACAAGCTTTTCATCCACTGTTTGCAGGAAAATTTGACTGGGTCAGCATTAAACTGGTATAACAGTTTGACCCATAATCAAATCCAATGCCATTTAGATCTAGCCAATGCATTTTTGCAATAATACAAGCACATGGCCAAATTGGTTCCTAATAGATTAACCTTTCAAAATATAGAGAATAAGTCTACAAAAGAATATGCAAAAGGTGGAAATACATGGATTCTTAAGTGGAGCCTCCTTTAACCAAGAAAGAAATGACCATGTTTGTTTTTAGGCACTTTACGTCCTCTCTACTATGATAAGTTGGTGGGGAATGAAATGAAGAATTTCTTCGATCTTGTCATTTTCGGAGAAATGATTGAAGCTACCATAAAGAAAGAAAAGATCGTGACAGGTGAATCTTCTAATATAAAAAAGAAAAGAAGAAAGTTCATCCACCAATTATGTTAGTTAACCACTCCAACATGAATCTCATCCTTTTTATTAAAACCAAAGTCAATAATCTTAGAGCATCTTTTTTTTTAACACACCTTGATTTTTTACCTCATTAATGCCATAAATCACCACCCTGAATAATCCTCAAAACCAAAAATAGACTAATCAAAATCAATCAACTTAAAGAAACAACCATTCTAGACCTTGTCATAAGCCTTTCCCTTATTCTTATAAAGAAATGTTTAATAAGCTTTTGAAGGCTCGATTGGTCGCTCTGCTCTTTATGAAATTGTATAAGGGTAACTTACCTAGTTGGTTTGACCTGAATGCCGACTGTGAATATCATCCAGTAGTAGGTTATCTAATTGAAAACTGTATTGCTTTTAAAAATATGGTCCATAGTCTTCTTGAAAGAGGAGCTTTTAAATTGTATATCACCCTATGACCTAAAATAGCAGTAAACCCTTTACCTAACCATTGTGAGCTTAGGGTTTAATGCCCTGATTACCAAAGAGAAGTGTAGGGCGAAAAAGGATGTCTGAAAGGTTAAGACCCTGGTGGAAAAAGTTTAGGCAATTCTGACTAAAGGTAGAATCCTTAGTTAGAGCCATGAATATATAAATTGCTAATCCAACTTTGGCCTAAACTTTTGTGAGTTTCATGCTGTTCAGGGGCATAGTTTATAAAATTGTTCAAATTTGTTTTAGCTCTAGTTCGAAAATGATGGATAAAGGTGAAGTTGAATTTTATACAAAAATCATTGAACAGGAAGAAAAGTCAGTTAATATGGCCAATGAAAGGGCATCAAAACTGTCTTATAGAGTTAGTTATACATTGGTCATTTATTGTAATCAACCAAAGCCCATGCCTCCTAAAGTGAAATTATTCCAAAGCTTATTATTCGGACTCCTAAACCTTTTTCTTATGACAACAAACAAGTGCCCTGGAGTATGATGTTCGAGTAGCAACTCCAAAAGCTTTGGCAAGTCAATTAGTGACGGTTGATATTACTAGGGTCAGCATGTAACTCGAAGTGGACGTGTCTAGAACCAAGAATTTAGCGAAGCTACTTCTAGGCCAAAGACAAAAGGGCAAAAGTCTGAAAAGGCAGTAACTACTAAAGACAGTCTTGTGAAAATTTAGGAACTTGTCAAAGAAAAAGATGCTGCTAAGTTTTTGAAATTCATAAAGCATAGTGATTTTAGCATCATGGATCAGTTAAAAAGTAGCGAGCAAAAATTTCTATGTTGGCATTACTGCTCAGTTTTGAAACCCATAAAAAAATGCTTTGTTAAAATTAATAAATCAAGCTTATGTCCCATAAGACATTTTAGTCAAAAGCTTGACTGTCTGGTGAATAATATTATTGCTGATAACTTTATTTGCTTTAGCGATGATGAAATTCTGCCAAGTGTGACTATTTCCACCAAAGCTCTTAATATAACGACTAATTGTGATAGGACTATACTTCTTAAAGTGCTTATTGACAATGGTTCAACTTTGAATGTCATGCCATGAATTACTTTGTCCTGATTGCTAGTAGATTGTAGTTAGCTTAAGCACAGATAAATAGTGGGACCAAGAGAGAAATTAAAAGAATTATTTCAGTTTCTTTAATTATTGGCCCATGCCCTTTTGAAGTTGAATTTCATGTATTAGATATTGCCCCTAAATATAACTATCTTTTAGGATGACCTTGCATATAATTTGTTAGTGCTATACTATCTTTCCTTCATCAAAAAGTCAAGTTTTTAGTTAATGATAAGTTGGTCAGCATATCCGAGGAGGAAGACATAATTGCCATGACTTCAACCAATGCTCCCTACATTGAAATAAATGCCAATGTAAAGGAATGCTCATTTAGAGCATTTGAGTTTGTCAATGCTGTTTTCATTGTCGAGGGATCTCTACTTTCGAAGGCTCATTTTTTTTAAAAGCAATCGTATAGGTTTGAAGCTCACAGTGGGAAAAGGTGCCCAAGTAAGAAAAGGGCTTGGCAAATACCTATGAGGGATAAATTGATCTATCCAAATGTTCGATAAAAGAGATAGGCATGGATTGGGCTACAACCCTAAAGGGAACAAAAAAAAGATTAAAAAAAGAGCTAAAAGAAAGAACTCAAATCAGGATTCAGTTCTTTATCCTTCTTTGAAGGAAACCTTTTGTTATAGAGGAATGGTCAATCCCATTACTCAAAGAAAAAAATAAGCAATGATATGATGGCGATCATTCCCAGTTTTGAGAATTTTTAAGTGAATACAATTAGGTTAGATGATGAAAAGATGAAGAACAATCATGGAATCTGTCCCTACCCTCCTGGATATGTTTAGACAAATTATACTATTACTAAAAGGACTATAGGTCTAGGCTTAATCCAAAGTAATTCCAAGAAACCATCTCAATTGTTTTGGCCCAAAACATACGAGGATCTTTTTGTAAAGGGTATAAAAATGTCATATCATCATTTTTAAAAATGAAATGCATGAATTTTTTGTATATATTTAATCTTGTTCAAATCCATATCCTTTTCCACTTCCACATACTCAGATATGAATCATCCTAAATTTTCTTGTTTGCCATTTTTGTTTTGTTTACTTTTACAGATCTCTTGATAAAAAAGAAGAGGATGACCTCTTTCATGATTCAAAAGTCAATTTTGAATGGTCTATTTGTTAGAATAAAGATGATCTAGAAGAAGATTTCAATGATTACATTTTAGCGCCTGATTTGATGAAATTAATTGGCTAGGAAGATAGGCGAATAATGCCTCTTGAAGAGCCCACCGAGATGATAAACTTAGGGGATGAGGATGATAGAAAAGAATTCAGAATTGGAATTGTTATCACATCTACAACTAAAGTAGAATTGATAAATTTGCTTTACGAGTTGCATGATGTTTTTGTGTGGTCATATCATGATATGCCAGGCTTAGACCCAAAAATAGTGGTCTATAAGCTACCTTTAAAATCTGGATGCAAGCTGATCCATCAAAAACTGAAGATGATGAAGCCAAAAATGCTATTGAAAATTAAAGAAGAGATAAAGAAACAATTTGATGTCGAGTTTCTTGAAGTGATGAAGTATCTGGAATGGTTGCTAACATTGTCTCGGTTCCTAAGAAAGATGAGAAAGTTAAAATGTGTATAGACTACTGGAATTTAAATCAAGCAAGCCCAAAGGATAATTTCCCTCTCCTTCATATTGACACATTGGTTGATAACACAGCAAATAATTGTCTGTTTTCTTTCATGGATGATTTTTGAGCTATAATCAGATTAAAATGGCACCCGAAGACATGGAAAAGACAACTTTTATCACTATTTAGGGAAGTTTTAATTATAAAGTGATGCCATTCGGTTTGACGAATGTAGTAGCAACTTATTAAGGGGCAATGGTCACTTTATTACATGATATGATGCATAAAGAAATTGAAGTATATGTTAATGACATGATTGCCAAGTCTCCCCAAGAAGAAAGACATGTTGCATATCTGTAAAAATTATTCGAAAGGCTTAGAAAATAGCAATTAAAGTTGAACTCGACAAAATGTACTTTTAGTGCATGATCAAGAAAGTTATTAGGCTTTGTAAGTGAAAAGCGATTAAGGTTAGTCTTGATAAAATCAAAGCCATTCAAGACTTGCCACCCTCGTGCACGCAAAAAAAAAAGAAGCTTCCTTAAGAGATTGAATTACATTGCCCGTTTCATTTCTCAACTCATAGACAAATATGATCAATCTTTCGGCTTATCCGGAAACACAACTAGGAGAATGGGATAAATATTACCAAATGGCATTCGAAAAAATGAAATGATATTTGGCAAATCCTCTAGTCCTCTTGCCACTAGTCCTAGGACATCCCTTTATATTGTACCTTTTAATGTTTGAGTGATCAATAGGATGTGTGCTAGGCTAACATGACGAGACTGGCAAGAAAAAAGGGCAATTTATTACCTTAGCAAGAAATTTTTGGATTATGAGGTAAACTATTCTCAAATAGAGAAAATATGTTATGCCCTAGTTTGGACTACAAAAGGGCTCTGACAATATATGCTATATCATACTACTTAGTTGATCACAAAAATCGATCTAATCAAGTATCCTTTTGAAGTTCCAACATTGTTTGGAAGAATAGCAAGATGGAAAGTCTTATTATGATAATATTATATAGTTTATGCGAGCCAAAAAGCAGTTAAAAAAGTGCCATTGTTGAATTCTTAATAAGTTAAGCCGTTGATGATTATTAGCCATTGGATTTTGATTTTTTTGATAAAAATTTGATGAATGTCTGTTGAAAAGGAAGCTAATCAAACAGAGGAACTAGAATGGAAAATGTATTTAATAGGGTTTCAAATGCTTTAGGTCATGGAATTAAAGCAATTCTTATATCTTCACAAGAAGATTACTATCATTTTACCACTTAGATTTTGATTGCATAAACAATATGGCAAATTATGAAATACGTGTCATGGGACTTTGTGCAGCCATTTAGAGAAATATTTGAGTGTTGAAAGTCTATGGTGATTCAACCTTGGTGATCTATCAACTACATAAGGAGTGGGAAACTCGAGATTCAAGATTGGCCCAATATAAAAAGTTGATTCTTAAATTGTTATAAGAGTTCAAGAAGGTAGATTTTATTCATTTGCCTCGAGATGAAACTTAAATGGCATATTCTTTTGCCACCTTCACGTTGATGTTTAAGATGAATGAGAAAAAAAAGTAATGTCTATTCAGATGAAATTGTATAAGTCTCTTGCACATTATCATAATGTTAAAGTTGAACCAGATGGCCCTGGTATTATGATATTAAAAAGTATCTCAAAAACCAAGAATATCCAAAAAATGCCTCTGAAAATGAAAAAAAAACCTTAAGAAGATTGGCAATGAGCTACATTCTAGATGGCAAGATCCTTTACAAGAAATACTATAATCAGAAGTTATTAAGATGCATGGATGCTCTTGAGGCACAGAGAAATTTGGAAGAAGTATACAAAAGAGTTTATTGAATTCACGCCAATAGGCATAAAATGGTGAGATAGATTATGAGATTGGGCTATTTTTGGATGACAATGGAAGGAGATTATATCAAGTATGCCCGAAAATGTCATAAATGCCAAGTTTATAAAGATAAGATTCATGTGCCGCCTTCGCCATTACATGACAGAACTACTCTATGGCCCTTTTCTATATGGGGTATGGATGTTATTGGGCTAATTACCCCTATAGCTTTAAATCTTTATCATTTCATCTTGATGGCTATAGACTATTTCACCAAATGGGTCGAAGATGCTTCTTATGCAAATGTGACAAAATTGACTATGATAAAATTTTTAAAGACTAATATCATTTGTTGATTCAGAATACCTGAGAGGATTATAATAGTTGTTGCCTCTAACTTGAATAATAAATTGATGATGAATGTGTGTACCCAACTTAAGATCTCTCACCATAATTCAATAACATACTATCCAATAATGAATGGAGCAGTGGAAGTAGCTAATAAAAATATTAAGAAGATTATAGCAAAAATGGTGGAAACTTATAAAGATTGGCATGAAAAACTCCCTTTTGCACTTTTAGCACATAGAACTTTAGTACAAACCTCTACTAGGGCAATGCCTTACTCATTGGTATATGGTACGAAGTCCTTTTACCAATTAAGGTTAAAATTCTCTCACTCCATGTATTAATGAAGACCAAATTGGAGAAAGCTGAGTGGGTTCAAGATCTTATGAATAGTTAAACTTTATTAAAGAGAAGAGGTTACGAGCAATCCAACATAGATGGATGTATCAAAAGAGAATGATGAGAAATAAGAAACTCCATCCGAGGTAATTTCATGAAGGGGAGTTAATATTAAAGAAAATCTTTCTTAGCCAAAAAGATCCATGCCATAAATGGGCTACAAATTGGGAAAGACCTTATATGGTTTAAAAGGCATTTTTCTATAGGGCATTAATTCTGACAGAAATAAATGGGCACACTCTACCCAATCTTATTAGTGCTGATAACATAAAGGATTATTATGCCTAAAAGGCAATTTTCAAAATAAAAAAAAAATAAAGAAAGAAAAAGAAATAAAGGTGTTAAAAAGGGAAAACCTCGAGTTAAAAATCCAAAAAGGGTAGCTTGGGGGCAAAAGAATATGTGAAGTGAAATTCATTAAAAGCTTAAGACCAAAAAGGAAGGCATTATGCAATCAAAAACATCTTCAAAGAGATTGATCAATGTAAAAGTAGTGTTCTGTTCAAGAAAAACTTTTGAAGAATTGAATGAGAGATTCCAACTATCTGAATAATACCTAATTTTGTTCTATGCATTGTATATACTCTTATTAAAAACCTAATATTGTATTCCTTCCCTCTACTAGAATATAACTGCACATCTTTATTCATACCTTTGTCACTCTTCTATTCATACCTTTGTCATTTTCATTTGTACTTTTGCCACTTTTACCTTTATCATACCTTTGTCATGTGCATATATTTCTAATAAATGATGATTGACATCTTAGAAATAAATAACAAAAAGATTTCTTTGCATTACTTTGGATTGAGGTTAAACATTATAGAGACTTTAGTTATTGTTTTAATTCTTTGAACATTTTAGGAAGGTTAAAATCAATTGATAATGTGGTTGAGTATCATCAAAGAAAAAGAAATTTGGAAGTCATGATTAAAGGACATTTATGATAAGAGGAAAATAAATTTTTTTACAAAAAGCTTTAAATGCAGGCATCATTAGCCTTGTTCACCCTATTCGATCACAAAGAGCTCTAGACCTGAGCATCGTTAGCCTTGTTTCCTTTACCCAAAGAAAAAATGTTTTTCATAACATTTTCTGAAATGCCTTTAACCTTGAGTATCAAGGTAGGTTCATTTTGCCCATACATCTCCTGAGGATACCTTTAAATTAAGGTTCAAGCACCAACTTTCTTAGCCAAAAAAAAAATGATTACTACAACATTTTCTAAAAATGCCTTTAAATTCCAAAATAGGCTGGATCAGAAATAAAGAATAATGATAGAATTCATAAGTTGTATAAAGGACTCATACGAATTTATCATATGTATTTTGCATGCATTTGCATTCAATAATTTGTAGAAAAGTTAAGTGCAATGCTAAAAGAGAGTAACAATCATGCTTATTCCCTTAATCAAAAGGTAAGTCCCTTTTCCTTTCTAATTGACCAAGCATCAAATTTTATCCCAAGCCTTTTTATTTATTGATTTGTCGATTTTTTCTCGGTCAACCCCTTTTATTTATTGACTTGTCAATTTTATCCCAGTCAGCCTTTTTTATTTGTTGACTAGTAGATCTTATCCCGGTCAACCCTTTTTTTATTGACTATCAGTTTTATCCCAATCAACCCCTTTTATTTATTAACTTGTTACTTTCATCTTAGTTAACCCTTTTATTTGTTAACTTGTCAGTTTCATTCATGTTAACCCCTTTTTATTTGTTGACCTTTTAGTTTTCTACTAGTTAACCCTTTTATTTGTTAACTTGTTGGTTTCATCTTGGTTAACCCTTTTTATTTGTTGACTTGTCGGTTTCATCTTGGTCAACCTTTTCTATTTATTGACTTATCAATTTTTTCCTGATCAACCCCATTTATTTGTTGACTTATTGATTTTGTCCTGATCATCCCTTTCATTTGTTAACTTGTCCGTTTCATCCTGATCAGGCTATTTTATTTGTTGACTTGTCAGTTTTGTCTCGATCATTCTTTTTATTTATTGACTTATAAGTTTTCTCTTGATCAACCTTTTTTATTTGTTAATTTTTGTTTGTTGACTTGTCAGCTTTGTCCCGTTAGCCTTTTTATTTGTTGGCTTGTAGGTTTTATCCCGGTCAACCTTTTCATTCATTGACTTTTAGGTTTTGTCCCAGTCAATTTTTCTTTTCATTGACTGACATAGTTTTATCCTAGTCAACCCCTTTTGACTTAGGTTTTACCTTAGTCATTGTTTTAATTTAAGGTTTCACCTTTGGTTAATTAGTTTTTATATTCATTATTAGTTTAGATTATCTTTCAAAGCTTAACGACCCAAATAAAATTTGTCTATTTGGTCTTTGCTCTGTTCCTGATTCTCAACAATAATCAAAAAGGGGCTGCTATAGACACATAATTTTGTCATCTCTTTTCCAATAATCCTAAATATCTAAGATTGAGAACTTAACCGCTACCTTTATTCAGAACGATTTTTTTAGATGAACTAGACATTCTCAAAACCTTTTTATTCATATTTCAATGGCCGTAAATTGACGTGACAAAAAATCATATTTTGATATCTAATTTTGGATATACAAAATGAATATTTAAGAGAAAAATTACTTTTAATATTTTCTTGTTAAAATTTTGGAAATCTGTTTTTGTGGATGATATCACGGTCAAATTTTTTAGTTTTAGGAATTTTTTGAGAATTTTTTATAAAATTTAGAAAATTGATTGTTGTATATTTTTACTGATACCTGTGTGGTATTTGTGCCAATATGCGCTCTAAAAAAAATAAAAAATATTCAAGGAAAATTCATATTGGCATTTTATAGTACAAGGTGTCAAGTTGCCCATTTTAGTAATTAATTTTGAATTTTTACAATACCATGAGTATTATATTCGTGAAATGTTCTAATAATCTTGAATATCTAAAATTGAGAACTTAATGGCCACCCTCATTCAGAATGATTTATTTAGATGAACTAAACATTCTCAAAACCTTTTTATTCATATTTCAATGGCCGTAAGTTCATGTGACAAAAAAAATCATATTTTGATCTCTAATTTTGGATACACAAAACGAATATTTAAGGAAAAATTACTTTTAATATTTTCTTGTCAAAATTTTGGAAATCTATTTTTGTGGATGATATCACGATCAAAATTTATAGGTTTAGGAATTTTTTTGAGAATTTTTTGTAAAATTTAAAAAATTAACTGTTGTATATTCTTACCGATACCTGTGTGGTATTTATATCAATATGCGCTCCTAAAAGATAAAAAATATTCAAGGAAAATTCATTTTTGTATTTTATAGTACAAGGTTTGAAGTTACCCATTTTAGTTATTAATTTTAAATTTTTACAATACCGTGAGTATTATATTCATGAAATTTTTCCTACTAAATTTTTTTTCAAATTTTAGATTTTCATCTTTACCATTTTGTAAATTAATATTTTGAATAAAATGTTTTATTTAATTCATTTTATATAAGTTTCAATATATTTTTTGAAAATTTTATCGATTTTAAAATACGAACTTTCCTTTATCTGTAAAATTTTTAGTAGAATTTTATCAAGTTTTGAATTTTAAAATTCTTTAAATATTCACATTTAACCACCATTAAATCAGTTTTTAAAATTCCATCTATTTGTTATAAATTTTAGGATTTTTCCTATTTTTCAAATATAGAGTTTTCCACTACATAAATTTTTTCAAGCGATTTTTCTAAATTTATAATTTCCAAAATTCTTCAAATATTATTATTTAATTCATATTAAATCAATTTTTTAAAATTTAATTTATTTTATGAGTTTTTTTTATTTTTTGTTTTCAAGATAAAAAGTTTTTTAGTCCGTAAATTTTAGGGGGATTTTTCCATGTTTATAATTTTTAAAATTCTTCTATTTAATTCATATTAAATCACTTTTTCAAAATTCAATTTACTTGATATGTTTTGCATTTTTTTAAAATTTTTCATGTTTCTAAAATATAGAGTTTTTCACTCTGTAATTCTTTTGGTAAGATTTTTTCATGTTTATAGTTTTCAAAATTCTTCAAATATTATTGTTTAAATTATATTAAATCAGTTTTAAAAAATTCAATTTATTTTATAAGTTTTATATTTTTTTACAAATAATAGTTTTTCTCAGAAAAGGCTTTTCTCGTAAATTTTTATGAGTTTGGTATTCTTAATTTTTTTTATAAATTAAAAATTGTGTTTATTATTAGAGTAAAATAAATTGATCACATGAAATTTTATTTCAAATACATAATTTTTAATTTTTGCAATTTAGTCCTTTTAATTAATGTTTATGGTATAATTGTATGAATATCACACAAAATGCTTTGGAAATTAATTATGTCATTGATGCCATAATCCACAAGACGACAAAGACAATAAATTTAAATCAAATCAAATTATAATAAAACCAAGTCAAAATTTCAAACAATAATTACATGTAATAAAAAATAAAAAATATTTAGAATGCTGTAGGAACCATTCGGCCAAGGCATTCTTTTATCCCTTGGCCGACTTTCGATCCCTATAAATAGGGACACTTTCATTCATTTTGGAGCTTTGGCTATTTTGGGCATAAAAAAAAAAGAAAAGAAATATATGCAAAAAAAATTAGTTTTCGTAAGGTGTAAACCTTAATCTCTTTGATTTTCTTTATTTTTGTTTGTTTTTCTTCTCCTTTATGATTTAAATCCATGTTAAGGCTCATGTATTTTCATCCATGTTAAAAGGCTAAACATGGTGATAATAAATATATGTGATATTTGTTGTTATTTTGATTTTTTTAGTTATATTTTGGTTCTTTTGTTTTATATTGTTGTTGTTATGATTATGATTTTGTTCTAGGTATGTTGATGTTTATATTATTCTTTCCATGATGTTTTGATGTTTATATGTTGATTAGTATATTTATTTTATATGATTTTATTATTATTATAGTTTAGTGCTAAATATTTATGTTCCTTGTCATTTTATTTTTATATCAAAACATGTTTCTATTTTATTTTTCTTCCTATGCTAAATTGGTGATGATTTTGTGCTTATCTTTTGGTGATAATTTTATGTTTTCTTATTTTTTAGGCTATTTTATAATACTAGAAAATATAGGTATTAAATTCTAAAATACATAAACTTTTTAGGCCATTTTTATTTTGACTAAGAGTTTCATGGGCTGCATGAAAATTGATTTTGTGTGTTTTGGAATCTATTTTAGGTGTTTTTAACATTTTAGTGGTCATTTTGCAATTTTAGAAAGCTTAAGGACTAAATTACAAAATATGAAAAAATCGTGTTTTGTGGCAAAAAGAGCTTTGCTAAATCTTCATGTATATTTTTTGCTATGATTTTTGTGTTGATTCTTAACTGGTTTAATGATTTTTTTTAATGTTTAATGATTTTTTGTGATGTTTTGTGATGCTTTTTCATGTAAGGGTCAAAATGCAAATTTAGAAAATTTAAGGATTAGTTTGCGAAAAGTTGAAAATTTATGCTTTAAGAACAAGGTGTTTGGCCAAATCTTCATGAATATATTTACTGTGTTTTACATGTTTATTTTCATGTGTTTGATAATTTTTTATGATATTTTTCCATGTAGGACTAAAATAAAAACTTTTAAAAGGTTAAGAACTAAATAGCAAAATTTAGTATTTAGGGGGTAAAATGGTCATTTTAGTCATTTTTAAAGATTTCTATTATTACTATGGTCTTCTGTAGGGGTATAAAAATTTTCAAAACTTCTCGTATTATTTCAGTTTTTGTAAGGCACAAAATAAAATTTTTAAAAAGTTTAGGGGTTGCAATTTTTGCAGTTCAAGCCAATTCTAGAACTATAATTTCCTTATTTAAGGTAAAATCATCATTATTCTAGTGTTTATTTGGGTACTAGGGTACTTTCACATTGAAGGTATATCCTAAAGGCATTTTGGTAATTTTACCAAGAATCAAGTCCCAGATAGTAAACAAGATGCTTCTATGCTAAATGTGCATATTTAGGCTAGGTTTGTCATTCCATCATCATATTAATGTCTGCTAGGGTACCGAGATACTTTCACGTTGAAGGTATACCCTAAGGGCATTTTGGTAATTTGCCTCGAGCCAAGTCTTAGGTAAGCACTGGGATGCTTTTAGGCCAAAGGTACATATTTAGGATAGGTTCGCATTCTTATTATCATCTTTGAGTCCTTACTATAACTAAGATACTTTATTTCGAAGGTATACACAAGAGGCATTTTTGTAATTTCACATTTAGACCAAGTCCTATGTGTTTACTGGGATAAGGTTAATAATTTTCATAAATTTGGATAAATTTTTAAAATTAAGGCAATGTTTCCTAATTAAATTAATACGTGAAATTTCTACTAGAATATATGAGGGGTAGCGAGACATCCTTTTCAAAATAAAAGCCAGGATATTTTAATTTTTGTAAAATTAAACATTTTGTATTTCACAGGTTCTCCATCAAGGTTTGAAAGAGAATGATAAAAAGCTTTTATGTCCTCTTGGTCATTTGAGAGGGTGCGCATGATATTGTGATTTTTTTAAAAAATAAAGCCTTTTTCAGAATAAGAAATATGTTTAATAAAATATTATGGGAATTATAATTAAATATTTAATATTTAAACCAAATAAAATTAAAATTTAAATTAACATATAATCAATAAGGTACTAATTTTTGAGTATCACGAGAAGGTCGATCTTTACTCATGATTGTAATCGACTTTTGAACCCTTTCACTTAATCTTTGGTATCAACGTGGACTTCAGGTTTTGTTTAGGGGTTTTGTAACCTTCAAAACATAAACCCCCATAGGTGATTGATTTCGCCTAATAAATAAATCGATGGTGACTCCAAAATAAGTAGTTGTTTCATAAAGACTATTTAGAGTTAAGTTAAGTGAGGATTCACTCAGTCTTCAGGTACAAAAAATAAAGAATAATAAAATAATAATGATATATCCCCTTAAAATAAAAGAAAATAATGATATTCAGATATATATATATAGGAATAATGGGTATACTCATTATTTTTGAGTTGGCTGGTTAGGATTCCGATCCAAGCCATGTTGCGATAATTACAATAGATAATAAGGGGGCGATGAACACCATAGGGTGGCTGTGATGACCCTTCACTAGTCAGCTTAATTGATTTCTATTTTTCTCAAATATTTTTTGTATAAATTCAATTATCCTCTATCCGTCATCCTTTAACGTAAAAAAATTTGAACAATTCTGCAAGTTATGCCCATAAGTGGCATGAAACTTGCAAAAGTTTAGGCTAGAATCTGATTGGCAATCAACATATTCATGATTCTAACTAAGGATTCTGCCTTCAGTCACAATCGCCCAAACTTTTTCCATTGAGATCTTAACCTTTCTAAAATTTTTTTCAATGATCGCTCTTCTTTAGCGATCAGAGCATTAACTTCAAGTTCAGGATGATTTGGTAGAGGATCCACTACTACATTGGGTCTTTAAGCATTGTCGAATTTAAATGCACCTTTTCAAGTAGACTTTAGACCTTGCTTTTAAAAGATAGGCAATTTTCAATTGAATGACTCGTTACTACATGATATTCGTAATAAGCATTCCGGTCATACCATGTCAGAAAGTTAACTTTATATGGCTTGGTAAAAATCAAAGCCACTTATCGAGCCTTGTTACATAATAGGAATAGACAAAGTAAAAATTATATATCTTGATTGTAGGAGATTTGATTAGATTATATTACAAAATAGGTATATATCTTGATTATAGGAGATTTGATTAGATTATATTATAAAATATGAATAGAAAGTATATAGGCTTGATTATAGGAGATTGAATTAGATTTTTTTATTTTAACTTCTTATTTTATAATCATAATCATGTATATAAATACTATTCATTTGATGAATAAATCAACTTTTCCTTTGTTTTTCATGGCATCAGAGCCACCTCATCTCTAAAAAAAAAAAAATTATTCTGCAAACTTTTCTACCTTAGTGAGTAGAATAGATTTTCTTGGGGTCACCCATGTAGAATGGCTTCATTGAAGTAGACAATACTTGGAAATTGGTGGTTCTCTATTTCAAAAAATCAAATGGCTAAAGTAAAATCTGTATTTGTCACTGATATGATTTTGGTGATGTCAAATTCATGGATCAAAAGCTCAATGGATCTAATTTATTGCTCGAAGTAAAATTGCATGTGTATTTGTGAAGCATTGAGAAGGATAATCATTTAAATGATAATCACTCAACTGACAATACAAGGCAAACATGGTTGAGAGATGATGCCCGTCTATTTTTATAGCTGAGGAATTCTATTGACAGTGAGGTATTTCCTTTAATTGATCATTATGAATATGTTAAGGAGTTAACGGATTATCTTGAATTTCTGTATTTCAGCAAAAGGAATATTTCTCGTATCGATGATGTGTGCAAAAACTTTCACCGTGTAGAATAACATGATCAATCTCTTACAGCCTATCTTATGAACTTTAAGCATACTTATAAAGAACTTAATGTTTTATTACCATTTAGTTCTGATATAAAAGTTCAGCAAACTCAAAGGGAGCAAATGGCAGTAATGAGTTTTTTAACTGGTTTTCGACCAGAGTTTGGAATAGTTAAGTCTCAAATTCTTGCAAGTCCAAAAATTTCCTCTCTACAAGAAACTTTCACTAGGATCCTCCATACAGAGAATAGTATGGTAGTTGCTTCACTTTAAACCAACAGTGTTCTTGTAAGTTGAAGAGGTGAACTAGGACACTCTTTCAACAAAAACAATAACAGAGGTTCCAGCAATAGAGATAATCGCGGTCAAGATTTAGGTGGAGTTGTCTGCTATTACTATCATAAACAAGGACATACAAAGCGGGCATGTCAAAAATTACAAAATTGACCATAAAAGAATCAATTGCTCATGTTGTAGCTGATACGACCTTATCATTTAACAAAACTATTATGGCTTTTGCATATGAATTTGCCAAATTTTCCAAGTAGCAGGAAAAATTAAAGTCTTCATCTCAATCCATCACTGCTATCGCTGAATTCGGTAATCCAACTCTGTATTTTCTTTTTTTCCTTTTTAAAGTAGGTCATTGACTTTAGTTCCATAGATCATATGATAGGTAATCCTAGTCTCTTTTGTACTTTTCAACCGCATACTCCTACCACTAGTGTTACTTTAATGGATGGGTCCATTTTTTATGCACTTGGTTTTGGCACTATTAATCCAACTCCATATCTTTCTTTATCAGCTGTTGTAAGTCTTCTACAATTCTTCTTCAATTTAATTTCTATGAGCAAACTTACTCATAATTTGAATTGTTGTATCTTAATTTTCCTTGGTCACTATTTATTTTAGGATCTTGTGTCAAAGAGTATTATTGGTAGAGGATATGAATCAAGTGGTCTTTACATTTTGGATACTCATGTGCCTAGATCTATCATCTATTCCAGTGTTCTTACTCTATTCAAAGCTTATTTTTGGTTGGGTCATCCATATTTACGTCTATTTAAACAATTATGTCCTCAATTTTCTAGTGTGTTTACCTTAGATTGTGAATCCTGTCAATTTGCCAAACGTCATCGTCTGTCTTCAAGTTTAAGAGTAAATAAGCGAGCTAGTTATCCTTTTGAGTTAGTCAATTTTAATGTTTAGGGTCCTTGTCCTATTATGTCTAAAATTGGCTTTCGATATTTTGTTACATTTGGTGATAATTATTCTTGTGTAACTTGGCTTTATCTAATGCCAAATTGTTCCAAATTATTCTTTTACTTCACTGCCTTTTGTACTGAAATCAAAACAATTTAAGGCTTCCATGCTTACATTGAGAAGTGATAATGCTAAAGAGTACTTGTCTTAATCCTTTCAAACTTACATGATTCAAAATGGTATTCTTCATTAAACATTTTATGTTGACACACATTCTCAAAATGGAGTAGCTGAAAGAAAAAATATACATCTCTTTGAAACAGCTCGAGCACTTTTGTTTCAAATGCACGTTCGTAAACCTTTTTGGGCAGATACAGTCTTTGCAGCATGTTTTCTGATTAATTGTATGCCTTCCTCTATTCTTCATGGTCAGGTTCTTTATAACATTTTTTTCTAACGAACCCTTATATCCTATTGAACCTCAAATCTTTGGGTGTACCTATTTTGTTTGGGATATCCATCCTTAAATTACTAAATTAGATCTGAATCCCTTAAATGTGTCTTCCTTGGTTATACTCGTATGCAAAAAAGACATCATTGTTACTGTCCTGGTCTTAACAGGTACTTTGTATCACCTTTTTGAAAGTACTAGGTTCTTTCCTGTATTTTCTTTACTAAAATAGGATAATGAAGCTAATTGGTTAGTCTATACTGTAACAAGTACAAATCTTGGGGTTTCTACTTCAAACCAGACACCGCGACCATCTATTCACCACATGCATTCCAGGGAACAAGCCTTGCTACTTCGTGTCCTGTACCAATCTCTATTTCCTTATCAGATCCCACAACCACTAATCTCAATCATCCTATTGCCTTCACGAAGACAAATGTCAATGCACTTATCCTATTTCTTCTTTTGTGTCTTATGATCATTTTTCACCCTCTTCGCTTTCTTTTATTGCCTCTATTGTTTTTATCACTACTCCAAAATCATCCATGAAGCTTTATCCCATCCAAGTTAGAGTAATGTGATGATAAAGTAGATAAATGCATTAAATGCAAATAGTACTTGGAGTTTGGTTAATTTACCTGCAAGGAAGCAAACAATTAGGTGTAAATGGATTTTCATTGTGAAAGTTAACTTGGGTAGATCCATGGCTTGTCTTAAAGCCCATTTAGCAGATATGCTCAAACTTATGGGGTGGACTATTTTGATACTTTTTGACCAATTGCTAAGATGACATCTGTTTAAGTATTCCTTTCTCTGGCTGCCACATACAATTGGAGATTGTATCAACTAGACATCAAAAATGCCTTTCTACATGGCGATCTTTAAGAGAAAGTTTACATGGAGCAACCGCCTGGGTTTGTTGCTCGAGGGGAGTCTAGAGAGGGGTGTCATCTTTATGAGTCCTTATATAGGTTGAAATAGAGTCCACAGCTTGGTTTTGAAAATTTAGTAAAGCTATTGAGACATTTGGGATGAAGAAGAGTAAGTCTAATCACTAGATTTTCTATAAGTATTCTGAGTCTAGCATTATTCTTTTGGTTGTATATGTATATGACATTGTTATTATTGGAAGTGATTCTATGGGATTTCATTGCTTAAGAATTTCCTTCATACCCAATTTCACACAAAAGATGAGAGATTTAAAATATTTTCTAGGTATAGAGGTGATAAGGGCCAAGAAAGGTATTTTCTTATCTTAGCTAAAATATGTGCTTGATTTATTGAAAAAAATAGAAAATTGGGAGCTAAGCCATGCAGTGCACCAATGCTCCCCATTTAAATTTTACAAAAGATGGTAAATTATTTGCCCATCTTAAACAATATAGAAGACTAGTTAGGAAGTTGAATTATCTTATAGTAACTCAACCTAATATTGCATATTCGGTTAGTGTTGTTAGTTAATTCATGTCCTCTCCAACAGTTCATCATTAGATAGCTTTAGAACAGATATTATGCTATTTAAAAAGAGCTCCTAGGCAAGCAATATTGTATAAAAATCATGGCATATTCAGATTGAGTAATTTCTCTGATGCAGACCAGGCAGGTTCTAAAATGGATAAAAGATCCACCACGGCTTATTGTGTCTTTGTCGAAGGAAACCTGGTCTTATGGAAAAGCAAAAAATAGAATGTTGTGTCGCGATCAAGTGCATAATCAGAGTATAGAGCAATGGCATAATCTACATGTGAAATAATGCGGGCATATCAGTTTTTAACTTAAATTGGAATTAATATGTCATTGCCAGCGAAACTGTGGTGTAATAATAGAGCTGCACTTCATATTGCATCTAATCTTGTATTTTATGAACAAATAAAGCACATTGAAATTGACTGCAACTTCATTCATGAGAAAATATAACAGGGTTTGATCTCTATAGGATATGTGAAGACTGGGGAACAACTAGGAGATATTTTCACAAAAGCTTTGAATGGGGTTAAAGTTGATTATCTTTCTAACAGCTAGGCATGAATAACATCTATGCTCCAGCTTGAGGGGGAGTGTTACAGAATAGGAAAAGACAAAGTAAAAATGATATATCTTGATTATAGGAGATTTGATTAGATTATATTCTAAAATATTTATAGACAGTATATAGGCTTGATTATAGGAGATTTAATTAGACTAACTTTCTATTTTAACTTCCTTTTTTATAATCATAATCATGTATAAATACCTATTCATTTGATGAATAAAATCAACTTTTCCTTTCTTTTTACAGGCCTCAAGAAGCTTATCAAATATTTCTTTGTAAAAATAAGGTAGAGGCTCGTAACGAGTTCTAGGTTAGTTGGTTCTCTAGGTTGATTGGTTTGAATTGGATCTTGTTTAGTTTTGATGAGGATTTAGGGTAGTAGTTTATGGTGTTAATGAAATAAAAGGTCGAGATGCATTAAAAGAATGGAGATTTTGGGATCATTGTGATTGGCTTTGATAAGAAGGGTGATTTTCTTAACCGAATGATTGGTTGATATAGGTGGTAGACAAAGCTTCTTCTTTCTTTTTACTAGGTTTGGGCTTTTTCTACGCAGAGGATTCATCAGTCATTTTCTTCCCAGCTTTATAGTAGCTTCAATCATTTTGCTAGAAAAAACAAGGTTAAAGAAATTCTTGGTTGCATTCCTTACTAGATTGTCATAGTAGGGAGGACGTAAAGTGTCTACAGATAACATGGTTGTTTTTTTTTAGTCAATGGAGGTTACACCTGAGAAGCCACATCTTTCCATCTCCAGGCATATTTTTTAAAGGATTTTATGGGCTTTTTCTCTATATTCTAAAGAGGTAATCTATCAGGTACCTATTCAACCATGTGCTTACACTATTAGAGAAATGTATTAGCCAGATCAGACCAACATTGAATTTGATTACAAGTTAAACTATTATACAATTTAATGTTGAGCCTGTCAAACTTTTTTGAAAGCAATGGATGAGAAGCTTGTCATCATGAGAATATCCTACCATTTTTCAGATAAACATCTTAATGTGAGCTTGTTGGGAAGTGGTGCCCTTATATTTTTCAAACTTTGACATCTTAAATTTCAGTGGAAGGACCAAATCCGATACCAAACTAAGATCCTCAACATCTATAATAGTATACAACACATCATTTTCTGTAGCCTTCAATCTCCTTTCAAGAAGCGGTATTTTTCTTTTTCAATTTCTATTTTAGTTTTGCCCTTTTGCTTCTGATTTTTTTCTTCATCAATAGCAGGGTTACTGATTCCTATGTGCAAGTGCAGTTCTTGCATTTGCCCTTTATGACAAAGCATCGGGGTTGATAACAATGATTGAAGGTGGTGTAGCTCTAAGCATGTTTAGTGGCATATTTTGTGTTTGGAGTTTGGTTTTCTTGTGCATTGGTAGGTGGTGTTTCCAGTTAAACTTCTTGGATGTCCCGGTAGGAATACCAATTGTACCTTCTGGTTACATTTGAACTAACTCATTTACCATAAGTAATTCTATTAATCTTGCAATTTGGGCGTGCAATTCTTCCTTTCTTTTAATCATGGTGTCTTATGATTGTCGCTAACTTTCTTTTAGTCTCTCTAACCTTGCCAACTGGTCTTCAGCCATTTTTTTTGCTCTGGATCAACTATAATAGCAATGGGTTGGTAATTGTTTGGTGGTTCTCGCTAAATGAGCAATGTTGAAACCTTAAAAAAATCCAAATTTTATTAAATTAAGCTTGTATTTGTTAATGAATATGTGTATATATATAATGAATGTATGCATTGTATATAAGGGTTACATCTGAGGAAAGCCCTAACTTGATCATATTGTCGTTGAGCTCATTCTAAAAATTCAAATATAATACGCCTGTACTCTTTAATTGGATTAACCTGACTCTTCATCGCGTGAATTTCTTCCACCAACTTTCTTGCCTAAATCATCGTGAAATATATCTATTTCATGAGATGATCTCGTTGCCATAATAATTGTCCTATTTTCTCAATAGTTGTGGCAAGAATTTCCCTCTCCTGAAGTAATCAAGAAGTTCTTTCTTGTTTTTATTGAGGGCAGCCCTGAATCATTCATTCCTTTTTATAGATCTCCTCAATTGAAGATAAGTATCATTATGTGCCTTTGTCTCTTGCTCATAAATAGCTACCTCGACTTTTCTTTCTAAGGCCTTAGCTTTCCAAACTTCTAATTACTAACAAAGCTTATGCATTTCTTTTGTCATTATCTAGGAAGTCTAACTAAAGCTCTTAGATATCCCGACAAGCTTTAGTATTTTGTTTTGCTGATCCAGTCATTCTTCATTAAATTATACTTTGCCTCTATTCTTTCCAATTTTTTCCCTTTTTGCTTCCATCTTCATTTTTAGATAAGCAACTTCTTCTTAAAGTATTCTATTCTCTTCATTTATTCTTTTCTATTCTCTAGTGGCTTCTTCCTTAACTAAATCAATCTTGGAAGGCATGACAGGTTTAGGTTCAATATATACTCAAAGAGTAGCCCCATCTGCGTTAGGAATAATCAAGTTACATCCATGAACTTTTCTTCAAGCATCATAGCCTAGTAAGGTCTAATTTGTATACGCACGCAACCCAGACTTATGTCTTTCATTCCATTGCATAGCAGCTACTTGAAATGTTTCTCTATAATTTTCCTCTTGATATACCAGATCTATTCTTACTATGTTAGAAGTCAAAGGAGTGAATTATCGCGGACCATACTATCTCCGAACCAACAAAGGTGCATAACTTATGGCACCCCATGTACCTAGTAAAGGCACAAAAAGTAGCTCGCCATATCAATAGAAAAAAAGGTTTTGTTAGAACCACAGTGTTGTCCATGTTATATCATCAGAAGATAAATTCTTAAGTGTTTGAACCCATTGGTTATTGGTTCTTGCTTCGGGCCACTGTTTATTAATAAACTTTTGAAGAGGGATACAATGGGGAAAATAGGGTTTAACCTTGTAAGCATCATTACCCCAGAAACAACTTTGGCCTCAAATATATAATAGGAAGCACTCTCGAAGAATCTACCTTAGCCTCCTCTTCGGCATGTGTTGAGTGCTTGGATCATTTCTATTAGAATGGCTAAGGCCAGATGCATGTTTTCTTTCTAATCGATGGAACAAGTCTATAATTGCTGCCTCTATATGCCCCAATATCCTTAGAAAGAAAACCAAACCATATATGGCCAAGGTGAAAGCCTCAAAGGCTTTTTAGTATCAAAACATTTTCAGATGTATCCCTTTAGAAACTACCAAGAAATAATACTAGTGTTCCCTTTTTGTTCGATTAAATAACAACCTTTTTTCAAATCTAAACTAAGAACTTCAGTTAATTTCTTAGGAAAGCTAGTCCGTTTGCATTCTTTGCAATATATGGGCTTCGTCTCCAAAGGTCCAAGTCTAAGCAAGGCTAAGATCTCTTCTATAGTTGGGGTCATGTCATGCAGATTGAACAAAAAAAACACCAAAATGATGGATCCCAAAACTTAATTATGGCTCGGACTAACTGCTCATCGAATTATACTTTAACAAGAAATACGATCTGCCTATATTTCTTAATAAATCAGGTATCTTAGCATTTCCCATTGATCCCATATCTCTGCTAATTCTTTTAAATTGTTATAATGGAGATCTAGATGTATAATTTGTTGCCACTCTTACATATAATTCCTTGGTATGCAATCCCCATACTTTTTCTAATTGAGCTCGGACTTATCATGAACCTCCTCAAATGTTTTGGAAATAACCATTCGTTCAGCCATGAAATCTAATGAAAATTCAACTGAGGTAAAATTCAAGTTTAAAGCAAGTGTCCTTATATGCAAATGAAAAATGAATCAAGAAAAGAAAAATAATAGATAAGTTAGTATCTATAAGAAATAATTAATCAAAATAATGATAAAATTTAACGTGGAGAAATAATACAACAACAAATCATCTAAAAAAACACAAATAATCCACTAAAAATAGTCAAGAAAGTAGATTTATCCCTTTGTGTGTCCTTAATTTTTGGTGACGGCTAAAATCGAGCATGGTTTCCACTAAGAGGTCATTAATGTTCACTATATAAGGTTTAGGATAAACCTTTAAATATGTTCTCAAATCGCTCCCCAAGCCTATAATGGGTAATGAGGTACCCAATCCTTACCCATCGTAGGTCTACATTGGAAAGGGTTCAATTCAGGTGGAAGTATCTTCCATGCTCATAATGATGCAAACTCCTTTGGTAGGTATAGGAATTTACACCTGGTAGGCTTTTCATTGACCTAGACAAAGGCTAACACCTCAGAAGGCAGAAATAATTCATCTCTACTTAAAATATTAGTACCTATGCCCTTTTTAGGGATCCGAAAAAGAAACTATTGTATACACGCTTGGTGAGTGCAAAGGGATAAACAAACATGTCTTTTGAGATATCATTAAAATAAAATCCCTATCTAAATCCCCCCCCCAAAAAAAAACAAAGAAACACAAAAACAGCTTAAGGCGAAAATAAAAGAAATTTTTTTTTGAAATATTAGGAGTTATAATTAAATATTTATTGAAACCAAATTAATCAAAATTTATTTAACACGTAATTAATTTTAGGCCTAACTCTCAACCTGTCCCCAATGGAGTGGCTAGGCTATTGCAAGATGGCTCGAATATAAATCTTGACTAGCCCAATTTGAAATAGGAAGTGTACCCCTCGTTTTATATATATCTGCTTATAATTATTTTCTTTTATTTTAAGTGCCATATCATTATTAATTTATTATTTTTATTTTTTTTTGTCTGGGGATTGAGTTGTGGAGATGAATCGCTCACTTAATGTTTCTAAATAGTCATTACAAAACGACCATTTATTTTGGAGTCAGCACCAATCTATTTCTTAGGTGAAATCGGTCAACTATCGAAATTTATGTTTTGAGGGTTGCAAAACCCCTTAAAACAAAACCCGAGGTCCATGTTGATACCAAAGGTCATGTGAAAGGGTCCAAGAGTTGGTTATAATCATGAGTAAAGATCAACCCCCTTGTGATGCTCAAAAATCGATACCTTATTAATCATATGTTAATTTAAAAGTTTGGTTTTTATTTTGTTTTTAATATTTAATATTTAATTGTTATCCCCCTATATAATATTTTATTAAAAATTTTATTTTTCCAAGAAAGTTGGGTTTAATGTTTTTGGAAGTCAAAATATCTTTCATATCCTCCTAGAGGCCAAGAGAACACAAAAGTTTTTTTTTTATTATTCTCTATCATATCCTGCTTCAAAACCCACGGTATACGAAAGGTTTTAAAAATAAAAATATTTTTTCTACCCCATTGGAAAGCTTGTGGAATACAAAAGATTTTATTTTTATGTAAATTAAAAATCCTGACTTTCTATTTAAAAAAGATATCTCATTGTTGAAATAATCTGTAAAATCTCTCTCATACATTGGAAGAAATTTTACATACTATTTTAACTCAGAGACATTGTCTTAAATTAAAAAAATCTAATTTTATTAAAAAATTAACCCTAAGACCCCAAAAATGGTCTAACATGATGAATCCTTCCTAATGTGTAGTTTTGATATAAAAATATCCTATTAATCACATAGAACTTGGTTATAACATGAAATTCCTAAAAAGCCCTTGGGGTATAACTTCGACATAAAAGTATCTCGGTGATCCTTAATGGACACTAAAATGAGGATGAAATGATAAACCTATTATAATACATGTCTTCGACATAAAAGCATCGCAGTTACTATCTAAGACTTGATTTTAGAAAAATTACTAAAATACCTTTAGGGTATGCCTTTGACCTGAAAGTATCTTAGTATCCTAATGGTTACTAGTATGATGGTGAAATCATGAACCTATCCTAAATATACACCTTCAGCATAAAAGCATCATGATTATTATCTAGGACTCATTTTTAAGAAAAACAATCAAAATGCCCTTAGGGTATACCTTCGACGTGAAAGTATCCTGGTATCCTAATGGACACTAATATGATCATGATTGATGAATCTATCTTAAATAGAGAAATTAAAATTCTAAAATTGGCTTAAAATGCAAGAATTACAATTAAGCACCTAAACTTTCTAAAATTACAAAATAGCCATAAAATAGTGGAAAATGCATAAAATATATTCATACATATTAAAATAACCATGAAAACACTTTCATAAATATACGCAAGCAATCAGACAAGCATAAATAACCATAGAAAAAGTTTTGCAATCTTTACAATTTAGTTCCTATGATCATATTTACAAAATAAACTCAATAAAATCAATACATCACAAAATCAGCCCTTACATAATTCTGCTAGCATGATATTTCAACAAAAAATATTTTTTTCATCACATATTTTCATAAATATCAATATATATGGATATTAGAATTTTTACTAAGCATGAATAAGCATAAAAACATAAAAAAATAAAAAATAAATCAATATAAAATAGCATGAAAATATTAAGAAAAATTATATAAACATGTATTCATTAAAATAACAATATATACATCAACAAACACAGATAATCTCAAAGAAAATCAAACTATTTCTAACAAAAATTATCTAAAACAACCAAAATAAAAAATTTTAATCATAGCCATCATACCTCGCCTTTCAATATGAATCAAATTTCATGAGCACAAGTGTTTATTTGGCTCATTAAAAAGAAAATTCAAACAAGAAATTAAGAAATTTATGAGAAATTACCTTATAAATGCTCGAAAATTTATGTATTTTGGTGTTTTTTCTTCATTTTTCCTTTTTTTCTTCTCCCTAAAAGCTTGAAATAAAAAATTCAACCCCTATTTATAAGGGATGAAGGACGGCTAGATTATGGAAGTTCCACCAATTCCTACAAATTTTTTTATTTCTTTATTTTATTTTAGATTTTTTTATATTTATTATTTGACCTAAATTAATTATATTTGTCTTTTAGTAGATGATGTCATGCATGATATGATCAAAGTCTAGAGAATTTTGGAGGATATTTGCATACTCTTTAAAATTATACCGTAAAAATTAGTTAGAAAGATTAAATTATAAAAATTAAAAGTTATTTATTTGAAATAAAACTTCATATGATCAATTTAATTTAATCTAATAATAAAAACAATTTTTATACAATAAAGCATTAAAAATAGTAAACTCGTAAAATTTTATGAGAAAAACCCTTAGCAGGAAAAATTATTTTATGTAAAAAAATTACAAAACTCATAAAATAAAATGAATTTTTTTAAAACTGAATTACTATGAATTCAACAATGATATTTAAATAATTTTAAAAATTATAAATTTAGAAAAATCCTACCGAAATATTTATAGAGTAGAAAACTCCATATCTCGAAAATAGAAAAATAATAAAAGAAAATGCAAAACTCATAAAATAAAATAAATTTTTAAAAACTGATTTAATACGTTTTAAACAATAATATTTAAAGAATTTTGAAAATTTTAAACTCAGAAAAATCTTTTCGAAAAAATTGAGATAAAAAAATCTGTATTCCAAAATGAGAAAATTCTGAATGAAAATGCAAATCTTATAAAATGAAATGAGTTTTGAAAAAATTGATTTAAAAATGGTTAAATGAAAATATTTAAAGAATTTTGAAGTTCAAAACTCAAAAAAATTCCATAAACAATTTATAGACAAAGGAAAGCTCGTATTTTAGAACAGAGAAAATTACAAAAAATACATTGAAAGTTATTTAACATGAATTAAATATTTAAAATATTAATTTACGAAATGGTAATGATTAAAATTAGAGATCTGAAACAAGTCTTTACTAAAAAATTCATGAGCAAAACACTCGCTATATAGTGAAAAATTCAAAAAATAAGTTGCAATTTTGCCAACTTGATACCTTGTGGAAAAAAATGCCAACACAAATTTTTCTTTAAATATTTTTGATTTTTTAAAATGAGTATCGACATAAATACCGCACTGGTATCGGTAAAAATATACGATAATTAACTTCCTAAATTTAACAAAAAATTGTCAAAAAATTTTAAAAATGAAAATTTTGATGGTGGTAATATTTGCAAAAACAAATTTCAAAATTTCACAAGTATAAAGTTAAAAGCTAATAATTTACCTCAATATTCGTCTTTTTTGTTCAAAATTTATTCTTCATGCCCTTGAAATGGCACTAATTTTGTCACATGCACCTACGGTCACTTAAGCACAACTAAATAGGTCTTGAAAATGTATATTCCCCTGAAGGAAATTTACCTCTATTAGGTTATGTGCCTAATTTTATATCTCGGATATTTTTGGACTGACAAGGAAGGGGGCCCAGACCAAATTAGGTGTCTACAATGTATATATAAATTACCCTAAGACTTGATTTAGATGAAAAATAGTTAAATCAACTTTAAGGATCCATGTTTGGTCAAAGTGACCAATGCGTCCTTTAAAGTGCACTTTCATTATGAAAGCATCCTAGTAACTCTAAATTACTTAGTTTTATGATAAATTACTAAAATATCCCTAAAGTATACTTTTGACCTTAAAGTATTCTAGGACCTTAAAGGACATAATACCATTATAAAAATTATTAACCCATCCTAAACGCACACCTTTGGCAATAAAGCATCCTGACGACTACTTACAACTTGACCCTAGGGAAATTACTAAAATACCCCTAGGGTATACCTTTGACATGAATGTATCCCAGTAGCTTAAAGGACATGAAAAGGATCACTAAAAAGTGAACCTATCCTAAATGTATAGTTTTAGCATAAAACTATCTTAATGAGTATCTAGGACTCAGTTTTAAGAAAAATTACCAAAATGTCCTTAGCGTATACCTTTAACGAGAAAGTATCTCAATGACCCTAAAGGACTCAACAAAGGTAGGAAATAATGATTTTTACCTTAAATGGGTAATATGGATATAAAAGATTACTTAAAATGCAAATCTTGCAACTAACCCTTAAAATTTTATGGAATTGCATTTCATACCCCATTGGAGAACCAAAGGATATTAAAGATTTTAGCATTTTCTGCACCCTTCGAAAGACCAAAAGAATGATAGAAATACTTCAAAATTATCAAAATGTCCTAAATAATGAATTTAATGTGAGAAATACTATTTTAACCCTAAAATGGAAGACTTTGTTAAATGACATTAAACTTTTCTAAATTTCTATAATGGTTTTTATGTGATACAAAATGTGCAATCAAGCATCAAGTATATTTAAATCCACACAAAAATCATGCTACAGTTCATGAGGAAGATTCAGCCAAACAAATCAAGCCCAAAAATAACCCTTTTATTATTTTTGGCAAGCAAATCTTTCTACATCAAAAACATCAAAATTATCAACCAATCCCACTTTTTTAGGCTCAGCCAGCATGGATCTACCCATCCATGGCCTTAAAATTTTTCAAAAAATTTATGTTTAGGTCCCTTTAACTTTTAAAACTCACAAAATAAAATAAAAATAAAAATAAACAACGCTAAGATTAAGGCCTTCACGTGTTTCAGCTATCATGGAAAACAACAAAAATTAATTTTTTTCTCAACACAACAACCATATATCTAGGTTCTACCAAACTTAACTTAACATTATCATATAAGAAATCATGACAAATAAACCTATAAACATGTTTTAACAACATATTAATAAGAAAATTTTAAGCAAAATAGTATCAACATGATTATATGCATATGACAAAATCAACATCATCTAAACATCAATATCAACACATCAACAACAACATGAATATGTAAGAAAAACAAGTTATTGTTTAGAAAAATCAAGCATAATTACTAAAATCAAAGAAAATAGATCATGGCCATCATGCTTAACCTATCAACATGAATCAAGATCCATAAGCTTAGCATGATATTAGCTCACCAAAAAGAAGAAGAATGAATGAAAAAAAACAAAACAAAACTTTATTTTAGAAGAATTTCTATCTTAAAAGCTTTGAAAACTTGGAAAATTTTTAATTTTTGTAGTGGTTTTTCTTACCAAAAGCCAAATCCCCTTTCTTAAAGCCTTCTCCCCTTACGTATAAGGGGAAGAATGAGCCAATACTTGGCTGATAGTAGCTTGGCCGAATGGCCAAGCATCTTTTATTTTTATTTCATTTATTTTATTTTATTTTTTAATTTTTATTTGATTTTTAATTAAGGAATTTATAGGAAGTTCTAACTAGCATTAGATATATATGTACCATTTGTCATATCAAAATCTATTCAATGATGATCAAGATAAGATCGTATAATTGGACAAAGAAAACTAAACTTGTAAAATTTAACAAGAAAAATCTTTATGGAAGGAAATTAATATTTGAAAAAAAAAAGCAAAATTCATAAATCAAAAATTGAAATAATATTTATTTAATAAAAATATTTGAAGAGTTTTAACAATTATAAACTTAAAAAAAATCCAATGAAAAAATTTACGGAGTAGAAAACTCTGTAACTTGAAAATGAGAAAAATCCATAAAATGGATTAGGATTTTTCAAAACTGATTTTATGGTAATTTAAAGGGAATATTTAAAAGAATTTTGAAGTTCAAAACTTGAGAAAATTCTACTAAAAATTTTACATATAAAGGAAAGCTCATATTTTAGAACTAAGAAAAGTTCAAAAATACATTTGAACTTATATTTAATGAGTTAAAAACAACATGTTATCCAAAATATTAATTAATAAAATTGTAAAGATGAAAATCCAAAATTTGAAACAAGTTTTCACTGAAAAAATTCACGAGCAATATACTTGCGATACTGTGAGAAATTCAAAAATAATCAGCAAAATTTACAACTTGATACCTTATGGTATAAAATGCCAATATATAATTTTTCTTGAATATTTTTGATTTTTTAAAATGTATATCGGCATAAATATTATACAGATATTGATAAAAATATCAATGGTTAAATTTTTTATTTTATGAAAAAATCTCAAAAATGCCTAAAATTGGAAAATGTGACCGTGACATTACCTACAAAAATTATTTTCAAAATTTGATAAGAGAATATTTAAAAACTAATTTTTTTCTTAAATATTCATCCCTTTTTATCCGAGATCGGTCTTCAAATGACACTTTTTTTGTCACTTGGACATATGACCATCTATCCACGAAAGAATAAGTTACAAAAATGTGTAAACTACTTTGCAGAGGTCTGCCTATACCAGGGTGGCCAGTCAGCTCTTAATGTTAGATATTTAGGATTGTCATAGATCCAGACAAAATTATATGTATATAGTTGCCCCTCTTTGGCCATTGCTGAAAATTAAGAACAAGGCAAAGATTGAATAGACATGATTTTGTTCGAGCTATAATAAGCCTTGTCACAGAAAAGGACTTCATGCAAGAAATCTCACTTTTCATTTTTTTTTATTTTTTGGAATATATATTTCTTCTATATAGGCCAACTACATTGGGTCTTTACTTAACTTTTGGCTGTCACATTTGAATGCCAATTTTGATTGGGTAGAGGCCATTTGCTACTCTTAGGCTTTTCATTTATGGTGCCAATTTTCCCAGGGACATATCCATAAGCTACTCTTAGTTTAGTGCTAATTTCGATTAGGTCAAAGCCATCATCTACTTTTGGACTTAGTACTAATTTTGATAAGGACAAAGCCATCAACTACTCTCGAGCTTGGTGCCAATTTTGATTATGTCGAAACTATCATTTACTTTTAGGCTTGGTGCCATTTTCAGTAGGGACAAAGCCATCAACTACTTTTCAGCTTGGTGCCAATTTTGATTAGGCCAAAGCCATCATATAGTCTCGGGCTTCGTGCCAATTTCAACAAGGATAAAGCCAGTAGCTACTCTCAGGCTTGGTGCCAATTTCATTTAGGCCAAAGCCATCATCCATTTTTGGGCTTAATGCCAATTTTGCCATTAACTACTCTTGGGCTTGGTGTCAATGTCAATTAGGTTGAAGCCATTATCTACTTTTGGGCTTTAAAAGCTTTCTTCACCTACTTTGCACAGGATCATATGAAAAGGTCAACTTTTTTTACCTACCTTACACCGATTGCATGAAAAGGCCATGTCTCTTAAAACCTTGCTTACTCTACATGGGATCAAACAAAGAGGCCAATGCTTTAAAATCCTCTTTCACCTATCCTTCATTGAATCAGATGAAAAGGTAACTTTCTAAAATTCTCCTTTAACTATTATTTACAGAATCGAGTAAAGAGGCAACTTCCTAAAATCCTCTTTCACCTACCCTTCATGGAATCGAATGAAGATACAACTTTCAAAAATCCTCCTTCACCTATCTTGATGGAATCAAAAGAAGATAAAATTTTCTAAAATCCTCTTCCATCTATCCTTCATGGAATTAAATGAAAAGGAAACTTTCTAAAACCCTCCTTCACGTGTCACTAATGGAATCAAATGAAGAGTTCATTGGTTTAAATGTAATGTTGGCAAGGCTTCATCAATCTGAGCCTCATTGTTATTACTTTTTCCTTTTTGATTTCTAATATGTTGGTGAGGTCTCATTAATCTGAGTCTGACTTTTGCTAATTCTTTCTGATGGCTTGATGAAGATTTTGCCCCACGAAATCTTTCTTCCAATTTTCACTTCAAGAATCTACACATTTTTCAATTTCTCCTAAAAGGTCACCAAATATTGAGTTAGTATTTATCAATTCAATGATACAATTGATGCAATTGAATAAGAGTCAACATTTCATTGCCTAAAGTATATTTACACATTTCCATTAAAAATCATGAAAAAGATCAAAATTTATCTAAATTTCAAGATTTATAGGACAAGATTACTTTCTTGTTCCAAACCAAGGAAGAATTTACTTGATCAAAAACCATGAATTTTCCAATATCAAGGATAATGGACATGCCATTTTTATCTTTTTGATGTTAAAACTTTCTTGTGATGGATAATCGATCACCATTTGGGACCTTTGAATTGGATGAGGAAATGAATTTGGAAACATAAATGGGCAGGCATTGCTAAAATTTGATTTGACAAAAAGTGATACAACAACTGCAAGGTCTATCAAAATCAAGCCCAGGTATTGCAATGTACCCCTTTTTTTTTTTACTTTCTAGACAATCCAAAGCAAGTACGCATGGCTTAAAAGATATATGGTGGTGTGGTTGAGCCTTTGAGCTAACCCTTGGTCAGGATTTGGATTAGGCATGATAATGTGAAAGGGGAGAGATTGTAGAGCGAATCGCTTATCCAACTAGTTTTAGAAAGTTACCATGAAGTAACTATAAATTTAGAGTCACCACCAACCATTTGGGCTTAGGCATGATCGAATGCCTATTGAAAATAATATTTCGAGTTACAAAACTCAAAACATTGATTTCTAGGTCTACAAGGTCAAGAGATTTATTGGTTGGGTTGGGAGTTGGTTACATGTGGAAAAGGATTAGCACCACTAGGATGCCTGAAATCAGTACTTGTTAACTATATCTGGCTTTGACTTTAGTTTAATTAGTTCCATTTTATCATTATTTAGATATAATTCCCATTTACGCATGAACTTTTGTGGAAATTATGAATTCAGGTTTTGAAAGATAATTTGATATCACCTACACACCGCAAAGGTATAAGAAGCATAAGGATTTTTTTTGAAAAAATTTTGGATTAAATTTTAAAATTTTGGATATTCCATATTAGGCGCTAAAGAGATACCGATATGGAACATTGCCTTGTAAAAATTTTTTTGAAAACAAATTTTAAATTTGAATGCACAATAGTCACTACAAAATGGAAACGTATTAGTAAGACAAAAAGGAATATAATAATTTCACAAACAACAATCACACATAAAAGAACATGTGATAATCAGATTGTATCTCAAAATTGTTTTAATTATAACAATTTAGTGATGGGTTCAAATTTGGTGGTAATTTGAAGGATAGAAAAATGTTTTAAACAAAACAATCCGAGCATCTAAAAAAATAAAAGTTTTGGATTTTTAAGATAAAAGCAAGGTTAGAGTATCCCTTTAGAGAGGTGGGGTTGAAATATTTCCTAATGATAAAGATTTTGATATTTTAGAAAATAAATTAGGAATAAAGAGAAAATTTGACTTTTTTGATGAAAAATAGGGCTGGAGTATCCTTTCGAAGTAGTAAGGTTAGAATGTCCCCAAAGATGAAAAAAATTTATGATTTAAGAAAATAATTAGGAATCTCAGATAAATTTGAGAAAGAAAATTCAAGTTTTTTTAGTGAAAATGGGGTTAAAGTATCCCCTCGAAGTAGTAGAGTTGGAGTAAGCCCAAAGATAAAATTTTTTTATGTTAAAAAAAAAAGGTTTTTTTTTGTCTTAAGCTTGATCTGAGCCTTAAGGGTTGTATAGTAGGAATTGGATGCACTTCGAGACATTCGAACATCTTTATAAAGGTATTTTAGAAATTAGGTTAAAAATAGGGGATAACATCTCATCGTCTCTTTTCCTGAATTTATTCCAAGTTTATCCAAAAGCTTCAAGGTGTAAATGAGGTACTGTTGGAAGTAACTCGATGAAGACTAATATAAAAACATTTTAAAAATCCTTAAAAATTACCTTCTAGGCAGAATTAATTATTTTGAGTTAGGCCTATTTCAATACTGGCAGCATGTACAAGGGAAAGGGCGTGATGGACTTTGAAAAATCTTTTCGGGCTTATTTGGAATTGTTGAATTATAAACAATACTTTTCCAGAAAGGCAATTTTGTAAACTTTATGGAAAAATAATTAAATAATATAAAAAATTCATTTGATAGACTAAAATGGCCAAACAAAATATAGCACGTAGTTCTAGGGGTTCTAAACAACAAAGGTTCAAAAATCATAACTCCTTCATTCGAGATGATCTAAAGGCAAACAAGACACTTTTGGAAAGGTATTTCAATGCCCTTTAAGGGAAAAATATAAAAAAATTCCAGAAAAATCATTTATAGTTTGAAAATAATTTTTCAAATTCAAACTACAATGTTGCTAGAGCAAAAACATGAGACTATTTGATTTTTTAGGTTTCTTGGGTGTCAAATTCAAAAATGTCCACAACATAAGGGAAAGAATGACACAGGTATCACAAGTTCTTTTAATAGTCCCAAAGTAGTTTTAACTGATAAAACAACCCGTTGACCATCCCACCATCAAGATTGAGGCTTAATAAATTTTTTTATCAACTAAAAGGGGCATTTGTGTTTAAAAAATAGCATCTTTAAAATCATTTAACATGCATCCAAACTTA
Source organism: Adansonia rubrostipa (assembly GCA_038381775.1). Lineage (NCBI taxonomy): Eukaryota > Viridiplantae > Streptophyta > Magnoliopsida > Malvales > Malvaceae > Adansonia > Adansonia rubrostipa. The sequence continues at coordinate 1,938,078 of JBBYHM010000009.1, read as the reverse complement.
AAATGTTTAATTTGTCCTCAAGGTTGCAAGACCAATTTTATGAAAACATTAAATCAATGTTATTCTCCATCTATTGGAAGTAGCATGAACTTATCTTGGGGATTTTTGAAAATCAATTTTTTTAGCAAAAAAACAAGCATCTTGACAGGGATATCATGTACAAATACACAAAGATGACAAGAATGCAAGGAAATGATAAATAAAATGCATGGAAATGATAACTCCATGAATGGCATCGAAAATCATGTTATGGAAGATGACATGAACATATTTAAGCAAAGAAAACACGCTGGAATTTTTAAGATAGCATTTTTGTGCCATGATATTCCCTTAAATGCAAGAAAATGTATGAGCATACTCAATGTGTGAAAATAAGTGAGACATGACAGAAAATGCATGAATAAGGTACTGCTTTGATGACAAAATGAAAGAGAAGTTTGGCCTATGAAGCAACCTCAAGGCATCAAAAGAACATCAAGATCCTAAGACTACCACAACCAAGGCAACATTAATGCATGAAGGACCTATGGTGGTCATGGCATCATGTAGGGCTCACAAAAATGATGTAGATGATAAAAACAAAAAATATATAAAACAAGGTAGAGAAAATATACCAAAAAACCTGAACTTTCCCTTCTAGTTGAAGAAGTGATTTTAAGCTCAGTTTTTTCCTTTTTTTTGCTATTGTTTAGTAAGAAAAAGATGAACAGAAGAAGTTTTTTGGTAATATTATAGATAGTAAGGCATTTCAAGGCTGAACACGTGTGAAAGGCTAAGTTTTTTAAGGTTTTCCAGTAATGGTTTGGAGAACCTATAGAATAAAAAAAAGGTTAAGGATGAAAAGCAATGGAATAATGTTTTTTTAGAGAGTTTTTAGGGCTTAGGGTTGCTGGAGTTTTTTTTAGATTACTGAAGAGTGATCCCTGCTGAGCTAACCTTTTTCTTCTTAAATAGTGTTGTTAGAATTAACCACACAAGTGCACATATCATAACAAATAATATAGTGATAAAGTAGAGTGTTGACCCCATGAGAAATTGATACCAAATTTGTTAAGTAATAAAATTAAAACAACTTAATCTTATTCAAACAGACTATTAAAATTTATAAATTAAAACTAATAATAATAATAATAATAATAAAGCAAATAATAAATAATAGAAGCCTAGGATTACAATTTCCCTTAATACTTCAATTAAAATAAAATCCTACTTTATTAACTTGACTAATAATAATGAGTTGTTAACCAAAAGTTCTAATTTATTTACAAGTATCTTTCGATGGTCTTATAAAAATATCTCTCTTAATCAATTCACTATATTCCTATGCAACTTGAATTAAAAGAAACTCATTAAGCTTAGACTCTAATTGGGTTACATATGGCATGCTCGTGTATTCCTATCTAATATGTGGATCAATTCATAATAATAATGAATATGAAATATATATGTCATTCAATCCACGTCTAATCACAAAATTCCCTTTTCCAAGTTCATTAAGGTTACCAAATCAATCTAATTGGTGATCAAACAATTAGAAGCATTAAGAATGAGATTGAACGAACAACTCAAATATCATTAAATCAAGAAAAGAAAATAAAATAATTCAAACTACATGTTGAGTTCCATTATAATCCTAGAAAAATAAATCTAGTTTATAATAAATATAAAACTAAGGAGTTTCACCATCATAAATAATACAAGAAAGATAAAAAGATTAAAAAGAAAGAGAAAACTAAGATTGGTCTGATCTTTGATCTTTAAGCTTCTCCAAAATCTCTCTAGCTTTTTGAATATTATGGTGGCTTCTCTCCTCTTTAGAAAACTAAAGAAAAATAAAACTATAGAATATCTAAGATTGTCCTAAGTCTAATCCTAAAAATCCTATTTATAGGCAAAACTCTGAAGTTAGAAATTTGGTCTCCAAGTAGCTTGAACATATTATTTTTGAAAATTCCCAAACTTAATCACTTTGCAATTGAGTCCATTTTAATTCTTGATTAAGTTGTTGCATTCTTGTCCTTTGGGTTTTTGACCTACAAAAATATGAAAATTATTTAAATAATTAAGCAATTGAAATATAAGGAAAGTAAGTAATACTAAATTAAAAACTACTAAAAATAAATAAAATTTGAATAAAATAATACTACTATAAATAAAGTTTAAATAAACATCTCTAAGACTTAACTAATTTAATATGAATAATGAGACTAAATAATTCTATTTTATAGAGTTATCTGTTAGCCAATGCTTTTGGGAGACAAAACAAGGATATTTTGATCTTTCATTCATGTACTAGGGGACATCTTTAGCTACTACGCTCAGTTGGCCTTCTTCCCATTGGTTTCGTCATGTAGAGTGGTAGGGCAGAAAAGCTGCAATAGCATGCAAGCAAAGATATGTCTGGCATGCCCTTTTACAACCATATATTCCATGCAAATGACCCTTTTCATTAGCTATTTGGGCTCTAAAAATTTATTTAAGTCCAATCACGAGCCTATAGCTGAAACTTGATATGAATTATGATAATTTTTGGTGCAAGAAACGTGTTTGAATCAAATTTTTGAAGGCTAAAAAATGGCTCAAACTGGGTAAAAATGCCTTGGTGTATCGATACAAAACATGTTATATTGATACACAAGGCAATTTTTACCTATGAGTATCGATACAATGAAGTGTGTATTGATACCAAGAGTAAAAAAATTATTTCCAGTCTCAAGACTTAGAGCCTTGTATCGATACTCCATGGATTTGTATCGATACTCTTGCTTATGTATCGATACATTTTGCCAAAAAGTACAACTTTAGTTACTGCCAAGGTCGTATCAATACAAACATACTAAGTATTGATGCCACACCTTATAAATCAATACCAAATCCTCTTGTATTGATACTACACATGAAAATTTGAATTTTTGGCAATGTGAAAGCTTCGTATCAATACTTATGCACTAAAGTGACTTGCATGTACCTTAGGCCTTTTGAATACCTCACATTGGTCATAAACTATGGGAAACTGACCCGTGCTCATCTGAATAACTTTGGTGACACCTCGAATAGTAAACTTTGATGCCTCATTTTTACATTTTCTTTAATATGACCCACAGGCATTCCAAGCCTTCCCAAAAAAATTTTTGCATGGTATTGTGTCGCCTAATAGTGCTTGGAGACATGGCATCTGGCGGTCATCTCTATTTTTATTTTTTTTATTTATTGATTCTATCATCTTTTGATTATACCTCAGGATGCCAAAAATTAGCCTAAAAAAATAAGATGTCTACACTAAGAAATTGCCCCACCTCTTCGAAAGCTATTATGTTTAGCATAGTCTTGCTTCATTTTCTTTTCTTGGTTCTTGATTGATCCAAGATTTAATGTTACCTTTCAGTTAAGGGTTGATAGTCCTTCTAGCTAGCATTGAAGAACCACCAAACCTTAAAAAGGTTTCAACAGCTACCTTTGTGGATAACTGTTAGAGGTAAGACATGTGTATTGCTTGTGATCTTTAAGATTCTTTTAAAAAACTAGATTATTGGTGCTTTGTTGTTTAGATTTTGACATCTAAACTTAAGATAACTTCTAATCATATGGATGATTAAATCTTAAATTAAATTTTTATTGTTTACTACATGTGTGTCCCTCTCTAACGATTCGTAAGGAAGTCTGGCTATTTTAATGTTTACTATTTTCACTACGTTTATGTTTATGTTTTGATGATTTTTGAAATCCAATACATGTTTAAGGTCGAAATTAGAATAAGGTTCCCTTTAACTTGAGTGTCAATCAAATCACTGACATGAAGGAAAACCTATGTTACATTAATTTAGTAACATGTATATGGTTATTCGACTGTGTATCCCTTGTCACAATTTGGTCAGTTCAAAGGCATACACCAAGAAAGATATTCATAATTAATTTACTTCACACTTTAAAATTTAAACTTTTATGATTTAAGGTGCTAACATAACTCTATAGATTTAATTTTTGTGTTTTTCCATTTAGTTATCTATGTATTTCGTGAATTGGATGTTTATTTTTTTGAGAAAATGGAAAATTCTTTGTGTTCCACTAGTAAATCATGAAACATAAATTTTTTATATTTTATTAAAAAGAAATTCCAATTCAATTATATCTAGGGAGGGTATCATATTGTAAAACTAATTGATGAGACCTATTCTATATCCCAGAAGAAACCTATGGATTATTTTAACTCGAGAATATTACCTTGATTTTTTATTAAAATATATGCTATATTGTAATTATAATTAAAGCTTGATTTTAACTTAAGAAATATTAAAATGATCCTAAAGGATCAATATAGACATGAAGTCTTAACCTAACCCCAAAGACACAGTTTTTACGCAAAAAGACTAAAAAAGTTCTAAAGGTATAATTTCAATGTGAAACTGTTTATAAAAGCTTAAAGGCCTGAGATGGACATAAAATTGCTAAAATGACCTTAATATGCAAGTTTTGACGTAAGTGACTCGGTTTGGATCTAAATGACTTGATTTTGATTCTAAACTTGGCTAAATGACCAAAAAACCCCTAGAATGCATTATTGACATGGAAAACTACCCAAATGTCCTTATATATTTAGAAATTAACAACAATACCCCTAAAAATGCTTGTTGAACTTTGAAAACCCCTTATAGTTTCAACTAATGACTAAAATACCATTAGATGCACATGACTTAGAAAATTACCAAAATAACCTTCTTAGGTTTAGCTAATTTTTTTCAAAACAAAGTGATGGAAAATAATATAGGTAAGTTCAAGCTAGAAAAACCTAAACCCACTTTGAAAAATCTTTCAATATCAAGATTTTTGCCATTATTTTCCTATTTTTTGGTTTCTTTCATGCCTTTATCATGTCATCTATAAGAAATCCAACCACCATTTCATATTAGTTTTTCATTGATTTACTAAATTTATTTATTTTATTTTAGGTAAGCTTAATCTTTTAACATGGGTAAGTTTAACCTAGGAAATCCTTTTAGTTTTATATTTTTTTTAATTTTTTTCTCAAGCTTAAGAATGATACCTTAAAAGTGGAAAAACAGATGAATTTCGTCCCTTAATGCAAATGAAGGTTAGGCCAAGGCATGATGTAGACATCTTATTTTATTCAGGTCAACATTCAAAACATTGAAGGTCATTATTCGAGACACCATCTAAGGCATTCAGGGAGCACAAATTAATTCCCCATCATTCCCAGCTAAGGTAAGGTGTCCAAAGAATCAAAGTATGAAAATTCACTTTTTTGCATAAATGTACCGATACATAGTGCTTACGTGTTGATACAAGACCCCCACATGCATGCTTAAATGATTAGTGGCAACCCCAACATGATTTGATCTTGATTCATGCTTTGGATTGGTGAGACTCACCATTGCTTCCTTTAAACTAACCTAAGAAATGCATTGAATACTCCCTTTTGCCTTAACGTGGCTATCTGTCCATAACTCCATGGCTCCGAGGATCTGTGCTAATCTTTTCTTGAAAGGTAAAGGTTGCAATGATTTGCAGTATATTTTATAAGACTTAGCCCTTTTAATGTTGAAGAATGTAGTCTATTCATTGACAATGGGGACCAAATCTTCTCGATTAAAGGTGAAGCATTAGTATGCTGGGTTTTAGAATTGTGATGCTACTTGCAACAAGGCATAATCCAACTAGACCTTGAGTAAGAGTGTTATGTCCTTGTATCTCTTTGCTAATTACTCCCTCTTGCTATTGCTCCAACTAGCCTATATATGCTTCAAGTTTTACTAATCATTCTGATAGTAACATATCTTGACCTTTTTGTATGTTGTTGACACATAACCAAACTTAAAGATACCCCCATCTTCATGTTGTCAACCCTGTAACCATGCTCTAACTTTTTCAAAAGACTTGAGAATGGAAACCGACTAGTGTTCAATGACAAACACCCTTTGCTGAACATTGAACCTTTAGCCAATTATCTTATAATGATGATTATGACGAAATGATACATGCAACATCAACAAAAATAATAGGTTGTGGCAAAATAATGACAATAAACAAGAATAATGAACAAAAGAATGAAAACAAAATAAATAACAGAAATTGCCTCAACAATAGGAGTTATGATGTCGAGGGCCACATGATAAGCTAAGTATACACGAACAGCATAATGTCATGTTTGGATTAAAAAATCTCCCTTATTGAGGTGGTACAATACCTCTTCGGGCAAAACTAACTTATAGTACCTAGAAGTCAAGGAAAAAAGTGTTTCCCCTTATGTTCATGGTTTAGCCCATAAGGTTCACTACATGAAATTTGAGTGGAGATCTAAATCAATAGATAAAGACAATTCAAACACCTTGATCCTAGGCCCATTGCAGGCTTGGTTAATAGGTTTGATCTGGTGGATGTATTTCCCTATGCAACTGTGAAGGGTTATTCACAAGAGACATAGATAATTTACACTCTAGAAGTTCTTACTATACCTAAATGAAAGGTTACTTATGAGAATGAATAACTCACTTCCTCCTAATATTTTAGGACCCTAATCCCACTATAAAGTTTGGTGAGAATCAAATATAGATATAAAGGCACAATGTGTCTCAGGAAAAAATCAAACATTTTTATTTACCTCTTATTACCATACTTATCAACTTGATGAACATCTATTCAAAAGAAAACAGTCTTTGATGATCATAAGGCAAAAAAATCATAGAAAATAAAATAGTAATAGATAAAGATAAAAGCGGATTATAGTTAAATAATGATCGAAATCAAAAAAAACTAGAACCAAGCTAGACATGGCTAGTCATAGGCCTAACTCTCTAAAGAGATCCCTAATGGTGTCTTTAAGTTATCGCGATGTACCTCTACCTAATCGCTCAGACGATACGCGTGACTTAAAGGCATGCCTTTAGGATATCCCTTGATAGGGATTTGGATAAGGCATGAAGTGATTAAAGTAAAGCAGAGGATTGTTAGATGAACCACTCATCCAATTAGTCTTGGATGGCCACTATGGATTGGCCAAAAACTTAGATTCACCACCGATCATTTGGCCTAGGTATTATCAGATGCATATTGAAACCAACATTCTGAGTTACAAAATAGAAACATCAATTCCAAGGTTTACAAGGTCTAGAGATATGTCAATTGGGTTTGAGAGTTGGTTAAATGTGGGGAAGTACTAACATCCCCACAATGCTTGAAATCAGTACTTGCTAGCTATATTTTACATCAATTTTAGTTTCCTCAGTGTTGACTTGTCATTATTCAAGTATAATCCACTTTTACACATGAATTTTATATAAAATAGTAAACCCGAGTTTTAAAAAATTAAACCTTATATATGCTCCGAAGAAGTGGGGAACATATAGATTTTTGACCAAAAATGATCTCCAGATCTTTTTTAATTGAATATTCCATGTCAACCGCTAGAAAAATACCAACATGAAACACTGCTTTGTAATTTTTGAAATTAGTTTGGAAGTATGAATAAAAAATGGACACCATAAGGAAACAAGTTAGTTAGATGAAAGGAATATAATCAATATTACATAAAAATAAACACATAAAAGCGTAGAAAAGAAAGGGCGATTGGGATATATCTTGTAATTATCTTCTATTATTAAGGAATAACTAGAATGACAATTTTGAGATACGTTTAGAGTCAGTGGTCACTTAAGGTTTGAAAAAAAGTTGTTTAGATTAAAAGGCCCAAAGATGTAAAGGAAAGAGAAAAATTAGATTTTAAGTGAAGTTTAAAAAGCAAAGTTGGAGTATCCCCTCGAAAATGGGGTTAAAGCATCCTAAAAGATGAAAACATTGGTAACTTTAGAAAATAGAGTGCTTTTAGTGAAAATATGGATTTTAACTTGAAATTGGTAATTTGAAATAAATGACAAATAATTAAAAAAATTGGCCTTGATCAAAGCTTAGTGGGATTTGTATTGTCTTATGACTCCATGGAAAGAGTTATTCAGATTCACTTCGAGTCATTTGAATGCCTAATAAAGGTGGTTCGGACAAATCCAATTAATTTTTGAGGCTAAAAAATAGGGGATGACATCACACTATCTACATTTTTAAATTTATTCTGGGTTCATCTGAAGGCTTCAAGGGGTAAATAAGTACCCTTAGAAAGGTAGCTCGATAAGAATTAATTTAAAAATATCCTAAAAATTCTAAAAAATCAATTTTTAGGTGGAATTAATTTTTAAAGTTGAGTTTCATTCACAACTGGCATCAACTGCAAGGGAACGGAGTAATAAACTTCGAAAAATCGATTCGAACTCATTTGGAATCATTAAATCACAAAAGATACCTTTCTAGAAAGGGAAATTCATGTAGTTTTTGGGAAAATATATGTATATAAATCATTTAATGGGCAAAAATGGCTTAAATAGAATTTGAATCACTAATTCGAGGGGTTCCAGACAGTAAAAGTTTGAAAAACCATAACTCTTTTATCCAAGCACACAAAGAGTAAATGAGGTACCATTTGATAGATAATTTAATGTCCTTTAAGGAAACATATCAGAAAAATAAAAAAAATCATTTAGGGTTCAAAATCAAATTTTCAACTTAGGGACATAGTGCTATCAAGGCAAAACATGGGATTTTTTCATTTTTCGGGTTTCCTAAAACTAGGTTCATGTTACAAACATCTGTAGACACCTAAATTCGTTCGGGCTATCTATCACCAAAAGTCTTAAATATCCGAGAATGAAAATGTAGTGGCCACTCTGATGGAGGTTAACTTCCACCAGAGGGGTTACACATGTTTGTAAGTTTAATCAGCCATATGTAAATAACTGTATATGCACCTGATGGAAAAAAATTATTTTTTCAGGTAAAAAAGACGAATTCATAAAGGAAAAATTTTTGTTTTTAAAACAAGTTCTTGAAAAATTTTGGAAATTACCTTTTTCGATGATCTCACGGTCAATTTTTCTATTTTTAGGAATTTTTTGAGATTTTTTTGAAAAACTCAGGAAATTAGTGATCGAATATTTTTACTGACATTGATGTGGTTTTATGCCAATTCTCACCTCAAAAAATAAAATATATTTAAGAAAAAATATGAAGTAGCATTTTCTACCATTAAGTGCCAAACTGTAAATTTTATAAATTAATTTTGAATTTTGTAGTCTTACGAGTATCATGCTCGTGAATTTTACTTTTGGTTCTTGTTGATCTATTTTTAAAATTTTACAAGTTCATTTTCTTCACCTTAGAAATTAATGTTTTGAATAATATGTGGTCTTGAATTTGTTTTACTTCAGTGTCAATGAAATTTCGTAATTTTTTCTGGTATTGAAACACGAGTTTTTCTTTACTCGTAAAATTTTTGGTGGAATCCTCTCGAGTTTCAAACATCAAAATTCATCCAATATTATTGTTTAATTCACATTAAATTAGTTTTGGAAAATTCGTTTATTTTCATTAGTTTTGAATTTTTTCTTGAAATTCCTCTATTTCCAAAATACGGAGTTTTCTATTCCGTAAATATTTTCAAGGTGATTTTTTTGTCTATAATTTTTAAAATTCATTAAATAATATTATTTGATTCACATTAATTCAGTTTTCAAAAATTCATTTATTTTAAATTTTTTTCTTCAAATTTCTCTGTTTTTGAAATAGGAGTTTTTACTCCGTAAATGTTTTTGAGGTGATTTTTCTTGGTTTATAATTTTTAAAATTCATAAAATATTATTATTTAATCCACATTAATTCAGTTTTTAAAAAATCATTCATTTTCATGAGTTTTGAATTTTTTTCCTTGAAATCTCCCTGTTTCCAAAATACAAAGTTTTCTACTCCGTAAATATTTTTGGGGTGATTATTTTTTTGTTTATGATTTTTAAATTCATCAAATATTATTATTTGATTCAACTTAATTTAGTTCTCAAAAATTCATTCATTTCCATGACTTTTGATTT
>JBBYHM010000009.1:1877803-1928052 GCA_038381775.1 Adansonia rubrostipa | reverse complement strand
TTTATAAAATTTATAGTTTGACACTTCATGATAGAAAATGCCAATACATATTTTTCCTTGAATATTTATGATTTTTCGGGGTGAGAATCGACATAAAACCACAACGGTTCGGTAAAAATATCCGACCACAAATTTCTTGAATTTTTCAAAAAAATCTCAGGAAATTTCTAAAAATAGAAAAATTAACCGTGAGATCATCCGCAGAGATAATTTCTAAAATTTGTCAAGAACTTGTTCAAAAACAAAAATTTTTCCTTTGCAGATTCGTTCTTTTTACCTGAGAAAATGGATTTTTGCATCACGTATATATACAGTTATTTACATATGACTGATTAAAATTACAAAAATCTGAAAATGCTCTGGTGGAAGTTGACCTCCATCAGAGTGGCCACTATATTTTCGTTCTCGAATATTTGAGACTTTTAGGGACAGATAGCTCGAATGAAATTAGGTGTCTATAGCTGCCCCTCTTTGTCCGTTGCTGAGAATCAGGAATAGGACAAAGACCAAATAAACACAATTTTGTTTGGGCCACAAAGTACTAGAAAGATGAGATATGAACATATATATTAGAGCTTACTAATTAGAAGAGAAACTTTCAACCTACGGTGAAGTTAATATTGAATATAAGTTGGTCGAGTCAAAAATGCACAAACCAACCAGTAAGATAAATTGACTGAGACCAAGTGATCGTGTCAACAAATGAAAAGAGTTACCTGGGACTAAGTCGGCGGGTAGACAAAAGATACAAAGGTAATACCTAAAGTTAAACGTAACAAGGTCGACCAGGGCTGAACCATTACATCGAACGAGATAAAAAAAAAGAAGTTTGACTAAGGCGAAACCATCATGTCAAATGATAGTGAAAGAAAGTTTGACTAGGGCTAAACCATCACATCAAATGAAATGAAAAGGTGGTTTGACCAGGGTTAAACCATCACATCAAATAGAGCTGAAAAAAAAGTTTGACTGGGGCTAAACTATCACGTCAAACGAAATGAAAAGGGAGTTTGACCAGGGCTAAAGCATCACGTCAAATAGAGGTAAAAAAATTTGACCAGGGCTAAACCATCGCGTCAAACGAAAGTGAAAAAAAGTTTGACTAAGGCTAAACTATCACGTTAAATGAAAGTGAAAAGAAGGTTGACAGGGCTAAACCATCACTTCAAAGAAAGGTGAAAATAAGATTTGACCAGGGTTAAACCATCACGTCAAATGAATGAAAAAGGAGTTTGACTAAGGCTAAACCATCATGTCAAACAGAGGTGAAAAGAAGTTTGACTAAGGCTAGACTAAGGCTAAATCATCACGTCAAACTAAATGAAAAGAAGTTTGACCTAGGCTAAACCTTCATGTCAAATGAAATAAAAGAGAGTTTGACTAGGGCTAAACCATCACGTTAAATGAAGGTGAAAAAAAGTTTGACCAGGGGTAAACTATCACATCAAATAAAATGAAAAGGGAGTTTGACCAGGGCTATCATGTCAAATGAAAATAAAAGGAAGTTTGACCAAGTAAAATGTAACGAGACTTGACCGAGTATAGCCCAGTAAGTAAGAATTCGATCGAGTATGATCAATTAGAGACAAACCTTAATAAGGATAAAGTAATATGATATTTGACATCTTTAAGGAAAGCTTGACTTATCTTTTGATTTTAAAGTAGTATCCATTCTAATAGTTTTTTTTCTTGCTTCATTGCTTTAAACTTGTGAATTATACAATTATGAATGTGGATGCATGGTGAATGTGCATGGATTTTCATGATTGGATTTATTCCTCATCTTTCTATTTTTCATTTATTTTCTTTTTAAATCGTGATTCAACCCACTTCGTAAGTCTAAAAACATCTTTAGAAAGCGTGGAGAATCTTTCTAGTGATAAGGGTCCAGTCATAAATCTGACGTTGTCTTTACAGAAATAATTGTTCTTATCCTCTGAGGAATTTGGATTATGATGCACCCGTGTCATTTAATGACTGAAAGAGAATGGTATGATTAGGAATGTGTGGGGGATGCCCTTTCTGGTCATGTGGTGCATTAATACCATTTAGCAGTTGAGGAAAAGGGATATGATTGGAAATATGGGCGATGTCCCTGTTGGAGAGAAAACGGGACTTTGTGATACATCAATACCATCTAGTGGTTTGAGGCAAAGGGATATGATTGGAAAAATGGGTGATGTCCTTGCCCCAAGATAAAAAAGGACTTTATGATGCATCAATACTATTTAGTGGCTGAGGAAAAAGGATATGATTAGAAATGTGGGTGATGTCCTTGCCCCGAGCGAAAAGAGGACTTTGTGATGCATCAATACCATCTAGTGGTTAAGAAAAAAGGATATGATTGGAAATGTGTAGGGGATGTCCCTGCCTCAAGAGAAAGCAGGACTTTGTGATGCATCAATACCATCTAGTAGTTGAGGAAAAGGGATATGATTGGAAATGTGTAGGGGATGCCCTCCTTCGATCCATCTGTGGTTTTCAGAATGTGACAAGGACCTGACATTTCCATCAACTCCCTTGCCAGTCGAAACAAAATGATGAATATCTTCTAAGAGGTTGAGTTTCCTCCATTATCAAAATTCTATCTAAGACCGTTAGTTATCCACCCTTAAAGCTTCCTAGAACGTTCGAAAGAATTAAGACGTGAACCAAGATTTTCATAATATTTTGACCTTATTCCAAAGTAACTCAAAGAAATTAGTCTGTTATTTATTTTAATTAATCTTTATTTCTTTAAGTCGTTAATTATCATTTAGCAAAAAGGTCAGCATGATAAAAAAGATAGTCTAACAAAGGTTGCATTTCAAGGAATGAAAGTAGAATATTAGGTTTTTTTAACAAAAATAATGGTAAAATGCTGAAGAAATGGTTTGGACAACTGAATTTAAATCATCGAAGATTTTTTCTGAATAGAATATTTATTTCTACATAGATCCATCTTTTAGAGATGCCTACAATTTGATCATTTCTTTCTTTGGTTTAGCCACTCTTTCGGGTTTTCAACTCGAAGCCTCCCCCTTACATCACCTTTAATCGAATGCCCTGTTCAGGTTTTTTTTTTTAATTTTTGCTTTCTTCTTCTTCTTTTTTTCTTTTTTTTTTAATTTTTTTGTTTTTTAAGTGTAGTATTTCTTTACACTATCTGGCATTGACGAGGTTTGGCAAGACATCTCCATCCATTTCGGTAAAGATTAATACACCTCCTGAGAATGCCTTGTGAATCACATAGGGCCCTTCCCAATTGGGTACCCATTTGCCTTGTGGATCTTTTTGTATTGAGAGGATTGTCTTTAACATCAGTTCTCCTTCACGAAGTTATCTTGGATGAATCTTCTTATCATGGGCCTTCATCATCCTTTTCTAGTAGATTTGCCCATGCTGGATCACTTTCAACCTCTTTTCTTCAATAAAGTTTAATTATTCATAGGGCTCTCATGCTCATTCAGCTTTTTCCAATTTAGTCTTAATTAATATTCGAAGTGATGGGATTTCGACTTTAATCGGTAGTACTGCCTTTGTGCTATGCACCAATGAGTAAGGTGTTACCCCAGTCGAGGTCCATACTAAGGTTTGATAAAGAAGGAAAGCAAAAGGAAGCTTCTGATGCTAATCTTTATAAGTCTTCACCATTTTTCTCATAATCTTCTTAATATTTTTGTTGACTACTTTTACGGCCCTATTCATCTTCGGACGATATGTGACTGAATTGTGATGAGAGATTTTGAGTTGGGTACAAACCTTCGTCATCAATTTATTATTCAAGTTGGAGGCATTATCCATTATAATTCTTTCAAAGACCCTAAACCTACAAATGATATAAGCTTTTAGAAATTTCATCACCACTAATCTTGTGATGTTTGCAAAAGAAGCGGCTTCCACCCATTTGGTGAAATAATCAATGGCCACTAAGATGGAATGATGCCAGTTCGATGCTGTGGGAGTAATGCATCCAATGACATCCATACCCCATATAGAAAAAAGCCATGGCACGATCATGACATGTAACGATGAGGGTGGGACATGAATCTTATCGGCATAGATTTGACACTTATGGCACTTTCGGGCATACTTGATACAGTCACTCTCCATAGTCATCCAAAAATAGCCCAATCTCATGATTTGTTTTGCCATCTTGTGTCCATTGGCATGAATCCTACAAATCCCCTAATGTACTTCTTTTATTATTTTCTTTTCTTTTAAAGCATCAATACACCTTAACAATGTTTGGTTGAAACTTTTCTTATACAAAATCTCTCCGTCCAAGATAAAATTCAGTGCCAGCCTTCTTAAGGGTCTCTTATCAGTTTCTGAGGCATTTAGTGGATATACTCAATCCTTCAAATAATTTCTGATAACATGATACCATGGAATGCCATCTGCCTCAATCTTAATGTTATGGTAGTATGCAGGGAATTCATAAATACTCATCTCACTGGGTGTCACCTCTTGCCCCTCGTTTACTTTGAACATCGAAGCCAAGGTGGCTAGAGCATCCATCATTTGATTGTCATCACAGAACAGATAAATGAAGTCTACTTCTTCGAATTCTTCTAGTAATTCTAGAATCAATTTTTTATATTGCTGCAACCTTAGGTCTCGTGTTTCCCATTCGTCCCGCAGTTGGTAAGTTACCAAGGCTGAATCTCTGCAGACTTTCAATACCTGGCCTTTCTTTTCTAATACTGCTCAAAGCCTCATAATACATGCCTCATATTTTGCCATATTGTTGGTGTAATTAAAAATTATCCTGGCTGTAAAAGGGTAATAATCCCCTTTTAAAGATATTAATTGCATCGATTTCATGGCCCAATGCATTTAATGCTCCATCAAAATACATTTTCCATGTAGATCCTTCCAATGACTCTTCTTCCTCTTTAACCGTAATATTCATCAAGTCCTCGTCAGGGAATTCGAAATCCAACGGTTGATAATCATCGAGCGCCAGGCTTGCTAAGAATTCAGCAATGGCATTTCCTTTGATCGCCTTTTGGGTTACATAAATGATATCATATTCGGATAGTAGAACTTGCTACCTAGCTATCCTTCTTGATAAAGCTGGCACTTCGAACAGATATTTGATTGGGTCTATTTTAGTGGGCAACCATGTAACATGATACAACATGTACTGTCGAAGCCTTTTCACTGTTCAAACTAGAGCATAACATATCTTCTCTATATGGGAATAATTTACCTCATAATCTAAAAATTTCTTACTGCGATAATAGATTGCTCGCTCCTTCTTTCCAGTCTCATCATGCTGCCTCAACACACAGCCTATGGATTTTTTGAACATTGATAAATATAGGATCAAAGGTTATCTTGGAGCTGGCGGTACTAATACCGACGGATTGGAGAGATATTGCTTAACTTTTTCAAAAGCATTTTGGCATTCATTATCCCACTCACTAGGATTTTGTTTTCGCAACAGTCAAAAAATCATATCACACTTATCCGTGAGTTAAGATATGAATCTAGCAATGTAATTCAATATCCCCAAGAAACTTCTCACTTCTTTAAGCGTGCGTGGGGATGGCAACTCCTATATAGCTTTGATCTTATTCGGATCAACTTTGATTCCTCTTTCGCTTACAATAAAATCCAACAATTTTCCATACCTGGTTCTGAATGTACATTTCATCGGGTTCAGTTTTAACTTATATTTTTTTTAGTCTTTCAAACAACTTTTGAATGTCCGCTACATGACTTTCTTTTTGAAGGGACTTAGCAATCATGTCATCAACATACACTTCAATTTCCTTATGCATAATGTCATGGAATAGGGCTATTGCCCTTTAGTAAGTTGTTCCTGCATTCTTCAACCCAAATGGCATTACTTTGTAAAAAAATGTTCCCCATATTGTGACAAATGTGGTCTTTTCCATATTCTTTCGAGCCATTTTAATTTGATTATACCCCAAAAATTTATCCATAAAGGAAAATAAACAGTTTTTCATAGTATTATCAACCATGGTGTTTATACGAGAAAGGGGAAAGTTTTCTTTTGGGCTTGCTCGATTGAGGTCCTGATAATTTACACACATTCTAACTCATTCGTCTTTTTTGAAAACCAAGACAATGTTTGCAACCCACTTGCTATCTTCAAAAATCCAGATTCAAACTATTTTTTAACCTCTTCTTTTATCTTCAAAAGCATCTTGGATTTTATTCTCCTTAGCTTCTGTTAAACCAGTTTACATTATGACTTCATAGGTAATTTATGAACCATAATCTTTGCATCCAATGTTGGCATGTCTTGATAAGACTATGCAAAGATGTCCCAAAATTCATGTAGCAGACTTATTAGATCTTCTCGGGTGAAAGCCTTTATGGCGATTTCTATTTTGATCTCCTTCTTATCATTTTCATCATTCCCTAAATTAATAATCTCAGTGGGCTCTTCATGGGGTATTATGCACTCATCTTCACTCGATTATTTTTAACAAATCAAGAGGCAAGATATGATCATCGACATCTTCTTCAAGATCAACCTCGTTCAAGCAGACAGTCTGCTCAAAATTAACCTCTAATCCTAATCAGATTTATCTATTTCTCTACAAAGGCAAAAGCAAGGAAGAAATGGGTAAAAAAATATGGGATATGAATGGGGCATGGATGCAAAAATGAAAAAGAGATGTTGAGATAAAAAATCATAAAAGAAATGGATGTAAGAAAAGAAAAGATCCAAAAAACATTATATAAGGAAAGATTACGTGCATTTCACTTTTACTAATGATAAATTAGCATTATGAGTTTTTTACAAAAAGATTTATAGACAACAGAGTTCATTTCTTAGTTATTACTTTGGGATTGGCCTAGACACTATGTTTCTCTCAGCATATGTCCAATTCCTTAAAACATATCTAGGGTGGCATGGGCAAATCCCACGATTCTTAGTGAGTTCTTC
The DNA here is from genome assembly GCA_038381775.1 of Adansonia rubrostipa. NCBI lineage: Eukaryota > Viridiplantae > Streptophyta > Magnoliopsida > Malvales > Malvaceae > Adansonia > Adansonia rubrostipa. Next base: position 1,921,145 of record JBBYHM010000009.1, on the reverse strand, counting down.
ATCATCTCTTCCAATGGCAGCCACATGATGCTCTTCGAAGGCTTCATTGATCACCAGAACAACGTTCATGGTTTCTTTATCTCCATTTCCAGGATTGACTCCTTTATAGCAGAAAATTTCCTCCAATGAGCGGTAAGGAGTTGATTTCTAGCCTAACTATTAGCCAATACCTAAGGATGGCTACTTTTCTCTTATTCTTTTTCTAAACTTTTTCTTCTAAACTCTTTCTAGCTATAAGCCTAATCCATATTTGTTTTTCTTACCATTTACATTAATGGCCTGGTTGATTCCTTGTAAACGTCTCTCGAGTCCTTTTTCGACTAAAGCTCATTTCCCTACTATCAACTTGAGGCCCATACGCATGCTTTTCGATAGCCTCGATTTAGGATAACTGATCCTTTTGATATAAAGGTTGCATTAACAATCTCAAAAACTCTAAAAGAGCATTCATCAGTTTCAGCATTTGTGTTAATGTAAAGAGCCCTTTTAGATGTCATAGCGACTATGTCTTCCTCCCCAAACAGACTTACCAATCTTTTATCCGTTATAAACTTGACTTTTTGATGCAAGGACGATGGAATGGCCTTGACAAGGTGAACCCATGGTTGCCCTAACAAATAATTGTATGCTGAAGGGATATCCATAACATGGAACTCGATTTCAAATGGGCAAAGACCAGTTTCTAGCGTAATTGAAATAGTTCCTTTGATGTCCCTTTTTGTTCCATCAAAAGCCCTGACAATCGCATGACTTTGTTTGATTTGGCTAGCATCTACAGGCAAAGAGGATAATGTACTCCATGCATGACATTTAGAGTAGAGCCACTGTCGATAAGAACCTTAGGTAGTATGGTCCCTTTGCATCGAGTCATGATGTGGAGGGCTTTTATTGAAGTATTACCTCTTGGAGGAATTTCATCCTTAATAAATGATATGAAGTTGTCAGCGATAATATTGTTTACTAGGCAGTCAAGTTTTTTAACAGAAATGTCCTGAGGGACATAGGCTTAATTTAGTACTTTCAATAAAGCGTTTTGATGAAGTTCAGAACTGAGCAACAGAGTTAGCAAGGAAATCTTCACTGGTTGTTGCTTTAATTGCTTCACGACACGATATTTATTGTGATTGATATACTTCAGGAATTTAACTACCTTATTTTCTTTTATTGGATCTTGCTTTTCTGTCGAGAAATCCTTGATAACCACATCTTCCTAGATGTTTGTACCTTTGATTTTGCCTTCGTACCGACTTCACTGGTTTCCCTACAGTATACACACCCATTTCCTGTAAAGTGGTTGACCCTTATGATATCGATGGATGCTAATTAGGCAGTAACAACTTCTAGAATGGCGACCCTGCCATCATATTTCCACGACACCTATTTACTATCTTGATAAGGGAATGACATTGGTGCCCTAATAATCAGTCTAGGGGTAATATCAGCCTTTAGAAGCATGGTTTGGTTGTAATAAATGATGAGAGGGTGGCTAATACCATATGGGGGTTGTGACGATCTTTCCCTCACCATATTGAATGATTTTTTCGCTTCTGCTTCAGTCTGTTCTAAAAACTCAATCTCACCATTACTCATCTTTCCTTGAATCAATGCTCGAAAATCTGGGTAACTCTACAAGGTATGCCCCAAAGGCTGGTGATACTTGCAAAAATTGACACCATCGTTAAATTATCCTTTAGTGCTTTCCTGATTCTGGCTAAGGATTTCAATTTTGGTCAGAACCATTCATACTTCCTCCAAGGGTGTTTTGACCTCTTCCACACTCAACTTCTCCATTACCCATTTTCAATGCTAATTACGTTGACACTGGGCTTAGGATAATCTGGCAAAGACTTTACTGCCACATTAGAAGCCAGCAAGTTGTCAAACTTGAAGGTTCCTCTATAAAAAGGCTCTGAACTTTATGCTTAAAGGGATGACAGTTTTTAATCAAGTGACCCAATTGTGCATGGTATTCATAGTGTAGCTTCGGGTCATACTAGTTGGGATAATTGCCTTCACACAGTTTGGCAAAAATTGGTGCTACTAGCCTTACTTCTAAAAGTTTACCGAACATTTCCTTTTATGAATAAGGAAGAGGGTCAAAATAGGGTTTGGTTTGATTGGTTCTTTGGGGTAGTATATTTGTGTTGGGTCTTGGCTAGTTTTGGGAAAACGGGTTTGGACTTGTAGCTTAGACAGTTGTTGAAACGGGTGCTCAAGGTGTGTTATGTAGATAAGTGTTTTGGGCATTTGTCTTGGATTTTGATAATAGAGGCGAGGTCTTGGGCGGTATGGTTGGCTCACATAACCGATTGATAGTGTTTCATCCTTTTTCTTTACCGGTCCTGGCTTCTTTACACTGGAGGACTTTCTTGATGTAAGCTTCTCGACTTCAATGGCTAATTCGATCATTTCTCTAGAGATTACAAGATCGAAGAATTTCTTTGTTATGTTCTCTACTAGCTTGTCATAATAGGGCAAACATAAAGTATCGACAAATAACATTGTCGTTTCCTTTTTTGTCAAGGGCGATTGGACTTGAGAGGCTAAGTCCCTCCATCATTGGGCATATTCTTTAAAGGATTCAGTTGACTTTTTCTCTAAATTTTGGAGGTTTAAACAATCAGGAGCCCACTTAGCCTTATGCTTGTATTGCTAGAGAAAAGCACTTGCCAAGTTGGCCTAGCATTTAATTTGGGTACGATTCAAATCATTGTACCATCTCAACACCAATCTTGACAGGCTTTCCTGAAAATAGTGGATCAGGAGTTTATTATCTTGTGAGTAGCCCGCCATTTTTCTGACAAACATTTTAATGTGTGCTTGCGGGGATGTAATGCCTTTATACTTCTCAAACTCTGGCATCTTAAATTTCGAGGGGAAAAGAAGATCTGGGACTAAGCTGAGGTTTTCAACGTCCACACTGCTATATAATTTAGCCCTCTCTATGGCCTTTAACTTTTTTTCAAGGAGTAATAGTTTTGCCTTTTCCTTTTCTTTTTCGGCCTTAACTACTTTTTTGGCCTTTTGCTTAATCTTCTCCTCTTCATCGATGCCTAGTCCCATATATTCCTCTTGGATGGGAATAGCTCGCGTAGTCGTTTCCTAAGGTATGGCCTCTAGGTTTATGACGATGACTAGCGAAGGAGTAGCTGTCGGGGCCCCATGTTGTACATTCTGGGCATTGACCGATAGTGGGTTAGTGCCTAATTCTTCGACTGGTAGCCCCCCGAATCCTTTACTGGGAGCATCAGTAATTGTTTCCTACGCAGGACAAGTTGGCCCCCTAACTAGTAGTAGCCCCATCATCTGTGCGATTTGAGCTTGAAGTTCATCTTGTGTTTTCAACATGGCCTCTTGAGCCTGCCTATGGTTTTCCTCGAGCCGTTCCAATATTGTGATATAGCTTTAAGCAATTCTCTTTGCTCTTGCTCTAGTGTAGTAACTGTGTGTAGGTATTGACGATGTTGATTGGTCTTGATTGGCAATGGTTAAACCTTATGTGAATTCCAAAATTTTTTAGAATTAAATAATTATTAATATATCAATAATCATATGTGTATGTGTATGTGTATGTATGCATGAGTAATGAATGTATTCAAGGGTATTTGCTTTGCTACAAGACATCAAAATGCATAATTTCCATTGATTTTAGAAGGGAACTACATATCATTTATCATATTAGAATTATGTCTATAGAACTTCCTAATTTGGTCATATCGCTTTTCGGCTTGTTCCAAAAATTGAAGTATCGCTGGGCTGAATTCGCCAACTGGTTTGATCTGTCTTTGAAGTCTTTGGATCCTCTCTACCATATCCCTTGCTTGGATGACTGCTGAGTGAATTTGTTTCATCAGATGATCAATATAAAACTGTTGCCCTAGCGAATTGGCTGTCCACTTGTCACGTTTATCTCAGACTCAGTAAAACTTATTATCCCAATAGACATCCATTTCCTTGTATGCTTGGGCCCATGCCTCAATGTCGCATTCTCTTTGAGACAACTATTGTCTTACTTGCCTCAAAGTTGAAATGAGTGCTTCTCTTTCTTACAGTAATTCTCTCATCCTTTCTTGTTCTTGGTGAAGGGCATTTTTGAGCCATTCATTTTTTTCCGTGGACCTCCTCTATTGTCTTCACGTATCCATGTGTGCCCTTTGCTTTTGTTAGAATGCAGCTGCCTTGGCTTTGTTTCCATAGCTTTAGCTTTCCACTTTCCAAGCTCTTTACGGAGCTTATGTATTTCCTCAGCAACTTGACTAGGAGATTTGCTGGAACTCCCGGATAAACCAATGATTTTCATCTTCTTGTTTTGTTTTACCTAATCATGCTTCATTAAAGTGCATTGCTCTTCCATTTTCTGAAGATCCTTTCTTTGGCTTCCATCTTCATCTTTAGATGCATGATCTCTTCCTAGAAGGTTTGATTCTTGGCAACCACTCTTTTTTGGTCTCTTTCTACCTTTTCTCTGATTAACTCCACTTTAGAAGGCATGGGAGGCTTTGTTTGAATGGTCGCTTAAAGACTGACCGCCTCTGTGCTTGGAATAATCAAATCACAACCCCAAATCAATCTCTATTCATCATACTCGAGAGTGATCTGATCTGTGTAAGAGAGCAGCCCGAACTCGTATCTCTTTTTCCAATGTAAGGTAGTTGTCGAAAGCATGTTCATGTATCCTTCCCCATGATAATCCAAATCCACACTAGCTAAATCGAAAGTCATGGGGATGAATTGCTTAGTCCCATATTACCGTCAGACCAAAAGTGGTGCATATCTGACTGTACCCTATAATCTGAGCAAATGCATAAATGACAATTGACTGCACCTATACAAGACAGATTTGGGTGTGAACCGAGAAGCTCTCCATGTTATCTCTTTCAGAGCCAAGTTCTTCAATGACGTTACCCACTGATTCTTTGTTGACTACATGGCCAATCTGTCTCCATAAAATGTTGGAGAGGGATAGAGTGTGAGAAATAGGGTCTAATCCTATAGGCACCATCTACCCAAAAATGGCTACAGGCCCAGATATATAGCATTAATGCACTTCCGAAGAATCTTTCTTCGCTTGACCTTCAACATGCATTAAGTGCTCGAATGATTTTTGCTAAGATGGCGGGGGCATAATGCATATTCTGTTTCAACCGGTGAAAGAGCACAATCACCGCTACTTCCATATGTCCAAGCACCTTTGGGAAGAAAGCCAACCCTATATGGCTAAAGCAAATGCATCAAGGGCTTCCTCTTTTTCTAGTTGATCCCTAATATACTCCTTTAAAAATTACCATAAAACAACTTTGGTTGCCTTTATGTTCAAAGCGAAGAGACTAGGGAAATAAATCAAGGATCTATGCCAATCTATTTTTATGACTCACTGGGTTACACTCTTTGCAGTAGATAAGTCTTATCTCCACTTGTCCCAACCCTAATAATGATGCAATTTCTTTTATGGTAGGGGCCATGTCATGGTGGTTAAATGAAAAGCATTGGTAGGAGGGGTTTCAAAATTCTATCATAACTCAGACCAACTGTTCATCTATGGGGATCTTCAACAACATGGCCATGTCCATATTTTACCGTAAACTGGGTTTGCTTGGCTTTATCCCATCATTCCTATATATGTACCAATTCAGAAATATCATTTTGTCTAAGATCAAAGTGTGTGATCTTCGGTAGTCTCGATACAAAGTCCCCGTGTATGCAGTCCTCCTATTTTCTCTGATTTAGTTTAGACTCTTGTCCAGACTTCTTTAAAAATTCTGGAAATAACCACCACTTTTGCTTGGTTTGCCATAAAATCGAATGGAAATTTGCTGGATTTGAAATCAGGCCTAAAGCAAACACCCATGATGTAAATGAATGATGCACAAGAAGGACAAGAAAAGAAAAAGTAAACAAGTTATTATCCATGAAATAAATATTTCAGATAATAAAACATAGTAATAAATAATATCACCAAAATGTAATTGAAATAAAGCAGGTGAATAAAGAAAGAAAAAGGTAAGCATATCCCTTCATATGTCCCTAACCTCGGTGACACCTATAGTAAGGGTATGGTACTAACTAGGGAGCTTCCAAGGTTCACTATATAAGGTTTAGGTCAAACCCCTAAATCGATTCTCAAATTACCTCTAGTCTAGAATAGACTAACGAGGTACCTTCTCTTTATCCATCGTAGATTTATGTTAGAAAAGGTTCGATTCGAGTGGGAGTATCTTCTTTGCCTGTAAAAATGCTAACACCTTGGGTGAGTGTAGGAATTTACACCCAGTAGGCTTTTCATTGGCCCAAACAGAGGCTAACACCTAAGAGGCAGAGCTACTTCATCTCCTCCTAAATTATTAGTTACTTATGTCCCTCCCGCATTAGATAGAAGAGAAACTATTGCAGATGTGCACAGTGTGTGTGAAGGGATAAGCATATCTTTTTTTAAAATAAAGAGAAAAGACACAAACATTAACTTAACAATAAAATAAAATAAGTCATAAAGAAAAAATTTTCCAAAATGAGAATTGAAACTAAATACCAATTGAAACCGGATTAATTAAAATTTAATTAACACATGATCAATTTTAGGCGTGACTCTCTAAAAAAAATTGGGTCCCCAGTGGAGTCGCCAAGTTGTCATAACGTGGCTTGGATGCGAATCCTGACCAAGCTCGACTTAAACGGCTCTTGACTATATAAGTGGCGATGTATCATTATTTCAAAACTATTTATTCTTCTTTTTTTTGGGCCATATCAACATTAATATTCTCTTATTTCTAGGGACAGTAGTTAAGATGAATCATTCACCTATCTTAACCCTAAATAGTCATCACAAAATGACCATTTGTTTGGAGTCACCACCAATCTATTTTGGCCAGATGAGATTGGTCACCTATTAGAATTAATGCTTTAAGGGTCATGAAACCCTAAAGATAAATTTCATGGTCTACGGTGTAACAAAGATCATTTTTAAGGGTTCAGGAGTCAGTTACAGTCACAAGTAAGGATCGACCATCTTGTGTTGCACAAAATTGGTACCTTATCGATCATGGTTAATTTGAACTTTAATTTTTATCCAACTTCAATATGTGGTATTTAATTACAATTTTCGTATTGTTAAAATAAGATTTTATTTTTCCATGAGAGAAAATTGAAGCTTTGCATTTTGAAAATCGAAATGTCTTACGCATCCCTACCGAAAAACCAATGGGACACAAAAGTTTTTATTATTCCCTTTTATACCGCAATAGAAAACCAAAGGGACATAAAAGGTTCTAAAAAACCAAAATGTCTTTTACATCTTACTGAAGTATCTGGCAGAATATGAAAGGCTTTTATTTGTATAAAATTCCCAATTTCCATTTTGAAAAGGGTATCTCGTTATTAGAATGATCTGTAAAACCCCTATCACATATGGGTGGGAGGAATTTCACGCATTACTCTTAACTCCGAGACATTGCCTTTATTTTACAAAGACGTACGAATTTTATTTGAAACAAAAATAAAAGACCTATGACTTGGTCTAGACACCAAAGTACTAATTCGAATCTAAGGACTAAAAAGATAAAAGAAAAATGAACCTATCCTTAAAATATACCTTTGGCATAGAAACACCCGATGGTTACTTAAGACTCTATTTTAAGAATAACTAAAATATCTCTAAGGCTTACCATCAAGGATTAAGGCACTGGTAACTACTTAGGATTTGGTTCTAAGGAAAATTAAACGCTTACCATCGACACTAAGGCACCCAATAACTACTTAGGATTAGGTTCGAAAGAAAATTGAAATATTTCTAAGGCCTACCATTGACACCAAAGCACCCGATATTGGGTTCTAAGGAAAATTAAAATATTTCTAAGGCTTACATCGATACTAAGACACCCAGTAAGCGAAATTATGAAAATATCCCTTAAGTATACCTTTGACATGAAAATACCTTCGTACCCTTAATGGACTCAAAAATGACCTAAAAAGGCTAAATGAACCCTAAATATTCACCTTTGGCATAAAAGCAACCTAGTAAGAAAAAATTATGAAAATGCCCCTAGGGTATACTTTTACCATAAAAGTATCTCGGTACCCCTATTTGACTAAAAAATGACCTTAAAAGGCTAAAAGAACCTTAAACATTCACCTTTAGCATACAAGTATCCTGGTGAGAAAAATTACGAAAATGCCTCTACGGTATACTTTCGACATGAGAGTATCTCGATATCCCCAATGGACTCGAAAGGACAAGTAATAATGATTCTTACTCTAAATGGGTAATTTATATTACAAAAATGACCTAAAGTATGAAAATTGCTAATGGGTCCCTAAATTTCTCAAAATTAAATATTTGTCCTAAATTGATTTAAAATGCTAAAAAAGATATATTTATTTTTTTGACCTAAAAAAACCCTAAATGAGAAGTTTAAATTTTAAAATAACCTAACATGCAAAAATACTATTAAGTCCCTAAATTTTCAAAAATTATATTTCATACCCTAACGGAGAACCAAAAGAGTACGAAAGGTTTTTATATTTTTAGCACCTTACCGGAGGACCAATGGGATGCTAACAATATTTAAAATAATCTAGGTGGATGATTTAATGCTAAAGATAACCATTTTTGTCCTAAAAATGCCAAATTTCCCTAAAGGTCCATAAACTTTCTCGATTTTACACTTAGGTACCTAAGTAAAAAAAAAAAAAACCAAAATCATCACAAAATATAATTAATCAGGTAAAAATCAGCATGCAAATCATGAAGAACATCCATAAGAAGGTTTGGTCAAACACCTTTGACCAGAAAAGAAAATTTTTCATTATTTTCAAACTAGCCCCTAAACCTTGAGAAATTGCAAAATACCCCGTGAAAAACACCTAGAGCATGATATGAAATACTCAAAATCAGTTTCCAAGTTATCGAATGAAGCTTTCGATCAAATCCTTTGAACATACAACAAAAATTTCTATTATTTGCAAACTAGCCCTTAAACTTTCCTAAAATTGCAAATTGGCCCTTACATGATTAAAATGTAAAATTAAGCTTCAGATGAATTAAAATAATCACAAAAGTCACATAAAAGGTCACAAGCAAAATTTGGTCACTTCTTACTGCCCCTAGAATAAATTTTTTAATATTTACACAAAAGTCCCTAAAACTTTTTGAAATTACAAAAAGACCTTAAAATTAAACAAAATGTATTTTAACTTGATAAATGCATAAAATACGCTCCTAAGAGAGCAAGTGCTTCGGTCAAGCATATAGCTCTAAACAAAGATTTTTTATTTTTATTCTTTATTTATTTTTTTCGGATTAGCCCCTAAACTTTTTATAAAATGACCACAAAAACACATATACAAGCATGAATTTCGGCTAACACCTAAACAATCTACCAATCAACATTTTTAAACTCAATAATCACATATTCACATTTAATTTAACACAAATTAGCACCATTATATGTTAAAATTACAAAAACAAGTATATAAATATGTGATTTCACCATAATAACAAGAAAACACTAAAAGAAATAAAATATATAAGAACATATATATGACAAACACAACACCAAAACTAACATCATATCAACATAAACATGATTCATGAAGAAAATAATTTACTAACAAGAAGAAAAGAAAAGAAAAAAATAAAATCAAGGAAATCAGTTCATGGCCATTATGCTTAGTCTTTCAACATGGATGAAAAATCCATGAACATAAGCATATTTTGGCTCACCAAAAAGAAGAAAAATGAATGAAATAAATAAATCTTCAAAGATTTTAGTGAAGATTATACCTTGACAAAGCTTTGAATTTTTTTCTGAAGTATTTTTTTTCCTTCTTTTTTTTGGCTTCCAAAAACTAAAAAACTCCTAAGAAAACACATCCCCCACTCCTTGGACAAAATTCCCTTTCTTTTTCATCCTTTTTTTTCCTTTTTTTTTTTAATTTTTTTATGTTAAGCTTACTTGTTAGGTTGAAAATAATAAATGTTGTGTCATAAGCCCATACCTTGTTATTTTTCTTACAAGACACTCTATCATCAAGCTCATAATGAAGTTGATCAGCTCATGTAATGGGTAATTGGGATGCAACCAACTTGGTTAGAAAGTCATTGGATGAGAAAACAAGCTATTTTGCATTAAACTAGTTGGAAAAAGTAAATAAAATAAAATAAAATAAAATTTTCAAAAATCAAAAAAATATTGGAATTAATGTTAATTGATCATAGACAAAATTTTAGAAATGAAATGGTCCAAAAGATCTTGATTGGAAGTTAAAAACTCATAAAATTTTACGAAAAATGCCTTAGTGTAGGAAAATTGACATATATGAAAAAATTTCAAAACCCATGAAATAAATTAAAATTTTCAAAACTGTTTTAATAGGAGTTAAATGACAATATTAGATGAATTTTAAAAATTTTAAACCAAAAAAAAAACTCCTCCAAAAACATTTATGGAATAGAAAACTCGATTTTTCGAAAACATGGGCAGTTCAAGAAAAAAATCAAAACTCATGAAAATGAATGAATTTTTGAAAAGTGAATTATGGTGAATCAAATAATAATATTGGATGAATTTTAAAAATCATAAACCAAGAAAAATCATGCCACAAATATTTACGGAGTAAAAAACTTCGTATTTTGGAAACAATGATAATTTCAAGAAAAAAATTCAAAACTCATGAAAATAAATGAAATTTCCAAAACTAATTTAATGTAAATCAAGCAATAACATTGGATGAATTTTGATGCTTGAAACTCGAGAGGATTCCACCAAAAATTTTAAGAGTAAAGAAAAACTCGTATTTCAATACCAGAAAAAATTATGAAATTTCATTGACATTGAAGTAAAACAAATTCAAGACCACATATTATTCAAAACATTAATTTCTAAAGTGAAGAAAATGAACTTTTAAAATTTTAAAAATAGATCAACAAGAACCAAAAGTAAAATTTACAAGCATAATTCTCGTAAGACTACAAAATTCAAAATTAATTTATAAAATTTACAGTTTGACACTTCATGGTAGAAAACGCCAATACATATTTTTCCTTGAATATTTATGATTTTTTAGGGTGAAAATCGATATAAAACTACATCGATGTCGGTAAAAATATCCAACCACTAATTTCCTAAGTTTTTCAAAAAAATCTCAGGAAATTCCTAAAAATAGAAAAATTAATCGTGAGATCATAAGGTAATTTTCAAAATTTATCAAGAACTTGATCAAAAACAAAAATTTTTCCTTTATGGATTTGTTCTTTTTACCCAAGAAAATAGATTTTTCTTTCATGTGTATATACAATTATTTACATATGACTGATTAAAACTACAAAAATGTGACAACACTCTGGTGGAAGTTGACCTCCATCAGAGTGGCCACTACATTTCCATTCTCGGATACTTGGGACTTTTTTGAAATAGACAGCCCGGACAAAATTATGTGTCGACATTATGTCCAGGTCTTCTTGGATGAGTTATTGATGACAAAAAGGTCTAATTGAGGTTTTGAAATACTCCATGGGCTTAGTTTAATGAAATGAGGCCTTTGGGCTCAATTTCTTAATTTATGGGGTGAGTGTCGAATTTGGAAAACCAAAACTTAGGTCTCAAAAATCTAAATATGACAAAAGTTGGCTATTATATTCTCTTAAGGTAATTAGAGTGGTTACTGAGGTTATTTGGATAAAAAGAGATTTCTTTTAGAAGTCAAAATAAAAAATCAACAATAAGTGAAAAGTCAACTATAAGCAAAATCAACTATAAAAAGTCAATCTTGTAGCCTAAAGTTAGATTTTTAAATTGGTTTAGTTTTAGAGCTCGAATTTCAAAATTGTTTACACAAAAATGAAATTGAATATGTTTTTTAAGTCAAGAAAGTTAATAGAGATCGAGTCATGTAAAAGCCTTAGGAATAAAGGCATCGAGAATTCCTACAAGCTTAATCCCAGAGGTCTGTGATAGAAAATTCTATATTTTTCAAAGGAAGGTCATTAGAGGTTATTTTTATTATAAGAAGGAACTTCTAATTGCACTTTTATGAGAACATTTCATGCTTAATAGGATGAAAAAAATTGTACGAGGATAGCCTAATAAAAAGTGGCTTGGTCAAATTCAGAATGTATTAAATATGGAATTTGTGTTTATCAATTAAGTAAGGGCACAAGGGTTATTTCACTTTAATTTTTGGGAAGGTTAGTAGTTAGTCTAATCTCATCTTACGGTGATTAAAGGATAACTCACTAATTCTTATCATAGAAATAGGAGGAACATTCCATCTGTAATTTCTTTTATTGTAATACTACAATTATCTAATCATAATTAAGAATTATGTAGGGATCCACTGCTTATAAATATGGGCTTCACATAATTTTTTTATGGACCCTATATAACACAATTCTAATTGATTAATTCTAGTACAATTACTGTAGGTGATATGCCCCAATAAATAGGAGTGTTTGGCTATTTATTTCACAACTTTACAACTTTACATTCATTTTATAAAATACCTAAATAAAAGGCTACAATTTTCTCTCAATTTCTTTCATTTTCTTCATGGATAGGAAGCTTATTAGGTAACTTTCTTACTTAATCTCTTTAATTTTCAGCTCATAAATATTCGTTTTACTTAAACAGGTATTTTCATTCTTTAAATTTTTATTGAATATCAATGACAATGTATATTATCTATCTAACATATCATCAGTAATAATAAATTTATCTATTGAAATATGAAGTACAAAAAAATGTGTTTTTTAGTAAATAAAAATGATTTTTTCAAAAGAAATTCTAAAATAGATTTTAAGGAAATTGGAAGTATCAATTATTTTTATAACATTCCAAGTAAAGATAGTTAGTGGGATATTGTTCAAAGTATTGGGTGTCTTAAAGAGCATTTGTGCATAGATGATTTTTTCTAAAAATAACCATCCATAAATAACTACTAAAATTTTCTATTCTAAGAAAAGAAAAGAAAATAAAGAAAAAGAAAAAAAATAAATTAATGTTTATTTCATTGGAATAATAAATATGAATAAGAATCTTTGATCATGAAGCTCTATGGAATTAACAAGTAGTGATTTCAGTGCAATCTTAGGGTAAGAGAATTTCATTAAATATTAAAATAAGATTAGGGTATTTAGTGAGACTTTTAAATATAAAAATTTTAATTTATTTATAAAAATCATAAAAAAGGGGGAAAATGATTTAAAAAAGATAAAAAAATTTTTTAAAAAATTACATGAATTATTTTTAAATATAAAAATTACGATAATTTTTCTATGACAACGACAACACATGAATGATTAGTACCATTTTCTCAAACGAACATTATGGAAGCTAACACTTTCTTCATGCATAATCGTACTTCTGAACCCAAATTTTGTTTTCATAATTCAGAATTGTCCATTTATAAGATCTTAATTAATTTTACAATTTTCAAGGTTAAATTTTCTTAGGTGGCCAATCCCACCAAACAAAAAAATTGGTTGCAAGATCTTGTGTTTTTTTTTTTTCAAAATCGTCTAGATGTTGAAAAATCATTATGATAATGATCAAATATTTTGATAGATTTTTGTTTTTTCATTTTTTATTTTATTGATATTTTGGTTTATTTGGGGAATATTAAAAAAAAAGGAAAAAGAATAACAAAATGAAATGCATATGGGTTGGCCAATTTTGTGTTTAAGATTCAATACAAAAATCTTAACTCGTTTAACAAATTGAAACTCTAAAACTAACAAGGACTCAACATCTAAGGCAAAGCCTAAATGTAATTTTAAGGTCCAATTAATTTAAATGCTTAAAAGATAGATTTCAAATTGATTTAATAAAAAAATTTTACTTCCAATAAAAATAGAAATAGATTCAAATGAAAAATTTTCAAAAAAAATATTAATTGAACAATCCAATACAACTCAATACAAATTAATAGATATTTTCAATGAACGCTGATAAAATTAGTTATCTACAACATGTACAAATCATTATAATAATTTACATATATCAATGACCTATTTTATGTACTTATGAAAAATCATATGATAAGATTTAAAAGATTATATATTTAAATTAAAAACAAGACATTTACCCTAAAATAACATGTACAAGTATAATAATAAATTAATATATAATTTGATATAAATTACATTATGTGTTATTATCTTGTAATGTACAAATCATTTTAATAAAATACACGCCTCATTATTAATAATATATTTTATTATTTTATTTTAAATTATATGAGAATATTTTTTTAAAAAAATTAATACTTTTATTTTAAATAATATGCATAACATATACATCCATAACAATTAAAATAATTTATTTTAAATCATATTGCAAGATTATCATAATTGAAATAAAATTTTATTAATTTATTTAAGATATTATTATGTATTTAAAAGATTATTTTAAGTAAGAGTGTACTTTTATTTTTATTCTAAGTCCTCAAATTTCTCAGTGGAAGATTAGGTTCAATTATGCTATCGATTCTTATACTTATATTAAAATATGAATTTAATCTCTTGCTAATAATTAAAAGATTTCTAGTCTCTATATTTCTCGAAATTTAAAATTTTGATCCAATCATTAATGGAGTTTATTTTTTACTATAAAATTTGTTGACTTGGTATTTTCAAACAATTTTAAAGGTGAGAAACAGTGACATGGAATTTTAAAAATAGTAATAATGAAATGATGTCGTTTGCAATTAATTTTTTTGTTAAACTTAAAATTGTCAAAATATTTTTTATTTTTTCTAACAAAAATATTTTAAAAGAAATCTTAAATTTAAAACCAAGTAAAACCCAATCATATATTTCTAACTAAAATCAAAATCATCAGTCACAAATATACCCACTAAATTAACCCAAAATAGCAAAAGGTTAAAAGAAAAAAAAAATAATCATCAAATTAAACTCTTAATTAAAATAAAAATAAAAATTCAATGCCCATGCCTTAAATGGATGAACCCTATCACAAAATATTAATTCCAGAAAAATATGTCACCATTAAAATTATTTTTGTTCAAAATTTTCCCTTTCCTCTCACACATACATCGACTGCACCAACCGTCCAATATCTTCATTCACTTTTTCTCTGCTTTTCAAACGCTAAATCAAACTCAAAATTTTGAAAAAAAAAAAAATTTAAATCAAATATTTAAACTTAGAAAAAGAATACGCAATCCACCAAATCTTTTTATTTGAAAATTTATAGAAAATGTTTTCCCCACTTGAAAAAAAAAAAAATCTTAAACTAACCATATCACTCACAGATTCCCCAAATTATTCATCTTTGAACCAAGAATAAAAATGTAAAAAATGGGTTGATCTATCTTGCTTACTCCAAAAAAATAACCATGAAATCTAGTGACGACAAGCATCGTTCCGGAAATCCAATGCCAACAAGCACTGATCTTGTTGCAAATTACTAGATTTACTAGCCTTTCCTTTGTTTCTTTATTCTCGACTTGAGTCTAACAGCAATTAGGTATGGGTTGGATGCCTCTTTGGCAATTTAACCATACTTGCTGTAAGTGACATTTGAGACGAGTAAAATATGAGGAAAAGGGTCGGAGAGGCAGCCACATTTTTAGAAGAGTATAAAGAACGATCTGGTTAAATAAGTATTGAGATTTGGATTTGGTTTTAGTTTTGGGAGTGATCACAATGCAGAGGGATTTAGGGATTTCAATTTTAAGTTTTAGAATTCCAATCAGATTTTTTTTTTCAGTTTTAATCCAATTGTTACTATTTGTTATAAAATTTATTAGTTGGGTAAAAATATGTCGACATTAAATGATTATTTTAGATTAATTCGAGCTATCACATTAGAAAATGAAGTTCACGCTAATATATTTAATGGAGAAAATAAAAAACATTTGCAATTGGACTGAGATTCAATATTCCATATAATAGAGGTATCAAAATTTTTTGAATTACTATAAAGAGACTAAAATTACATTTTGTATATAGTGTTTAGATAATTAGACCCCGATTAACATCTTAAAGTAATATTCATTGTTTGTTTAAGAACTATTGATACTGATCTTCAAAAAAATTATTATAGCAAGAGTTATTAAAAATAATCATTCATTAACATACTCTAATGTAATATCCATTCATGTTAATATAAGAATTTGTTATTACTTTCAAGTATTGATCAAAGCAACAGGAAATTGTTCAAAAGAATTTTTTTAACAAAAAAATGCCAAAGAATAATAACAATTCAAAATATTCTAACTAATAACATGGTAAAAAATTGTCATAACATATAATTATAGAACTTGTGTTATATATACCAAATGATAATTGTATACTTCATTATATTAAAAATAATAATTATAAAACAAAATTTAAAAAATATAATTTAATTTATACTTATTATTTTTATTAAATTAATGTTTTTGAAAATAAAATTACACTTAATTTAACTGAGAGTCATTTTAAGTTAATTGTTTGGTTTATTATAAGTTTAAATTATTTCAGATTTGAGTCACTTTCGAATTTAGATTATTTTAAATTTAAATTTTTTAAATTCGGATTATTAACTTTTTTTTTATTAAATTGAGTTAGATCACATTTAAATTTAAATAAATTAATCAAAATTTTCAAATTTTGGTCAAATATGCTCATTACTCCTTTATTTTTCCCTAAATTTGTATTTGACCGTGCAATCAGCTATCTTTTCAAAACAGAGTAATTCGTATAAACCATCACTATCTCCCCCTTTTTCGAAAAAATTGAAGTCACTAAAGTTAAATTATTGACAGTATTTTTCGTTTTTAAGTTTTTCACACATAAAATAAAACGTTAAATAATTTATGAATTTATGGTGTGTTTATTGTAATATATATTAATATAAATTTTAAGATTATAATAATTTGTTTATATAAATTTGATATGATTGTATATTTATATTATTTTTATATTATCTTATATTTTATGTTATTTTATATTGTATATTATAATGATTTTTTATTTTATGTCATTTTATATTATATTTTATATTTTATATGTTATTTTAGGTTATATTTTCAAAAAATGTTGAATTATATTATTATATAATAATTTCAAAAATTATTGCGTGATTTCTTATCCTTGAAGCGGTAATACATTGGGAAGTTTGCAATTATCGAACAGAGAATAATGGATCCACAAAAACCAATGAGTGGAACCATATATACGTAACAACTGCCCTTTTTTCTTTCAATCAAATTAGGCTTCCTTTGAAATCCATCGCCCTAGATTTCCAAAGGGTTTTAGGGGGATTTTTTTTCTCAAATGCGCTACCCAATTGAGGCTCCATCGGACTAGAGTTTCAGTGTGTGATTGGGGCTCCAGGCGTCCAGTGAGGAATTGGAGCTCCAGTGTAACAGTAACTCTTCTTTTACCCTCTTTATGGTGTTTTTTTTTTTTTTAATTTTTAATTTTTAATTTTTAATTTTTTATAGTTGTTTATTTATTTTTAAATATAAATATAATTTTGATGGTTTTAATTATTATTTAATATAAATATAATTTTAATTATTTAATATAAATATGTATTATTATTTTTAATAAATTTAATTTTTAATTATTTTTAAATATAATTTTAATAATTCTTTTTATATAAATATAATTTTTAATTTTTATTCTATAAATATAATTTTATTTAAATTTTATTATTTTTTATAATTCTAATTTTAATAATTTTTGTCTAAATATAATTTTAGTAAATTTTAATTATTATTCATCATCAATAGAATTTTATTTATATTTTAATATTTAATATAAATATAAATATAAATGCAAATTTTAATTGTTTATTATATGCATATTTATTTTAATATAATATTCTTAATAATTATTTTCATTCTCGTCTCATCACTATTATCACGATTAAATCTAAACATATAATTTTATAACTAACATTATGATTTTAATGATTAAATCTAACCATATAATTTTATCACTAACATTATAATTTTAATTTAATTACTATAATTTTTACCTTTATTATTACATTAATTAATCTTATTATATTGTTATTTTAATTTCACTGAAATTAATCCACATGCAATGGACCCTTAGCAAATTTGAGAAGAAAAGACTGAGTCCAGGGTAAGAAAAGGAGAAAGGAGAAGCGGTGACGCATTGGGAAATTTACAATTATCTAACGGAGATTAGTGGATCCACAAAAATCAATGAGTGGAAACCCATACACGTAACAACTGCTCTTTTTTCTTTCGATCAAATTAGCAAAATTGAGAGCAAAGACCCAGCCTGGGGAAGAGAAAGAAGAACGGGGAAGGAAGAAAGAAGAAAGAAGAAAGAAAAAAATCAACAAGAAATAAAAAAAGGTACGATCTCTCATGATTTCTGTTAAAATTTCAAATTAAGATTCAAAATCTTGGATGTCAAACAACTATTTGCAAAAGGCTGGTTGAATTTCTTTGAAATTTTATAGTTTAATAGAGATTTTAATCAATTTGATGGTTCATCCATCGAAGTAATTGACGCCTTATTCCGGAATTTTATATTTCTTGATCTTATCTCTTATTTTTTCTTTGATAAAATTATAACTTGAAAAATCTTAGTTTAAACTAATCGAATGAAGATTCTACGATGCGACGTGTAATTTATCGAGCTGGTTCTCTTATTTTGCTTGTTGCCGCTGTTACATTTCCTGTAGAAAAAGAGGAAAAATTATTCTGAATTGCTTCTAGTGTTATAATGTTATACTTTTCTATTTCAGGTTATTCCTTACCGTTGTTGATCTCTGTAATGAGCTTGGGGGAAAACCGGAGAGTTGCCGTTGATTCCTTTTGAGACAAAAAAAAATGAAGCGATATGTATACATTAATGACGATGAATCATCACATGAACTTTACTGTGACAATCGAATTTCTAACAGAAAATATACTATATTGAACTTTCTCCCTAAAAATTTATGGGAGCAGTTCAGGTATATCTTATTTTTTTTTTCTACTGGAGAGTAGTTTCCACATTGGTTTAACATTGTGCTTTCCTTGGTTTAATAAGCTAAGTAAAAAAAGTTTCTCTTTGTTTACATATCAGGATCAACTGTTTGCTATGCTCATCTTTTTTGTGCATAATATATATATATATATATATATATATATATATATATGGTTTTGCTCTCATGGTGATCAATTCAACCTTCTGCCTGACTAATCATTGATTCTTTTAAGAATTGCTGCATAAGATGACTGAAAGTTCCTGTCCTGCTTAGAGACTTGCATGGTTTTTGATCCATTTGCTGATTCATTCATCAATTGTGCATGATTATGTATTTGTGCTGGAGATCATTCCTTTCTCCTGCTTTAAAGTTTTGTCTGTTATGCACTTCTCAGGCGGCCACTCTTTCTAATATGTTTATTGCTTCTCATTTCAGCCGGTTCATGAACCAGTATTTCTTATTGATTGCTTGCCTTCAGTTGTGGTCACTAATTACTCCAGTAAATCCTGCCAGTACATGGGGTCCGCTAATTTTTATATTTGCAGTCTCTGCATCAAAAGAAGCATGGGATGACTACAATAGATATTTGTCAGACAAGAAAGCAAATGAGAAACTAGTCTGGGTTGTACGGCAGGGTATCAGGAAACATGTAAGGGAGATTTCTACTATTCTTTTCATTTGGTTATTTGAAATTTACGGAAAACTTAAGTACTAAATTGAATTTCTTTCTGAGAAGTCAGCATAGCATGTTATCTAGTGTTTTTGTTTTCCTTTAATGTTGAATGACCTCTTGCCTTAGGATTGCTTGCTATATTTTTCCTTTTAAATGTTGTAAAACTAACTGTTTACTTTCTCTTTATACGTCTTTTTTTTTTTTGGTTGTGACATCACATGCAGATCCAAGCACAGGATATTCATGTTGGTAATATAGTGTGGCTTCGTGAGAATGATGAAGTGCCATGTGATCTTGTTTTGATTGGTACCTCTGATCCACAAGGCCTTTGTTACGTTGAGGTGAATATGCAACTTGTTAGGAGTTGTAAAATTCTGTAAATATTAGTTCATGGTTGAGCTATCAGTGTGGACAGGGAAGGACACCAAAAATTTGGATAACAACTGAATTATGTGAACTTGAGAATGAGAGCTTCTACACGAAAAGTTCTATTTGATCGAAGGAATAGATTTGGCTACCTTTTGTACTCTGAATTTTTTAGCAATTCAGATATAAGAAAATTTAATCAGGATATGACTTCGTTTCATTGCCTTTTAAAGCCCGAGTGGGTTGAATTCATTCAGGAAGATTGTTGGATTAAAATGTACAGGTTTAAACATTTGCTACTTGGAAGTTGGATGAAGCCTAGCCCTTAACACCAAAAAGAGAAGAGCCTTAGGATAACAATGTTAAGAATATTCAGAGTGTTTTTGAATAATACTTTTAATTCATTTACATTGACTGACAGTGCAAATTATCATGCAGACTGCTGCCCTTGATGGTGAAACTGATTTGAAAACAAGGGTAATACCCTCTGCTTGCATGGGAATAGATTTTGAATTGCTGCATAAAATCAAGGCAAGATTTAAGTACGATAAATTCAATTTTTTTTTTTTTTTTTGTATTATACAGACACATTTTTGTATTTTCGTCTTTACATGTTCCATCTTCTTTTCCAGGGTGTCATTGAGTGTCCAAATCCAGATAAGGATATTAGAAGATTTGATGCTAATCTACGTTTGTTCCCTCCTTTTATTGATAACGATGTGTGTCCTTTAACCATAAAAAACACAATTCTTCAGTCATGCTACTTGAGGAACACAGAATGGGCTTGTGGAGTAGCTGTCTACACAGGCAAGTTCCTATATGTAAAATTTAGTGGCCACAAATAAATCATGTCATAAATTTGTCATTGTTCTGTATTATTCATCCTTTTTCCCCTTCATGTCCAAGTGATGTGGGCGGAAGCTAAAATATGAAGAGAAGAAGTTGAGATACAGAAGACTAGGTCGTATAAATAACATGGTTACACAGAAAAAAATAGTAAGCAAAACCTGCTCGTTTGATGGGTGATTGATTTTGACAGTATCTTGGAGGAAAAGCTTTACATTGTTTTGAGACTGGTGTCACTTTTAGTTGCCTGGAACTGCTTTGTATTAGCAGGTTGTGGCGATTTTTTAATGTGTTTTGGCTATTCCCACAAGAAGATTGAGTTCTGAAGCATACCATGATGTTTTAGTCATTTTTCTGGTGGCCTGTGAAGGGCACTGGAAAATAAGCTTTATGTCATCAATATTTTATAGAGAGATTTTGGCTTCAAGAAATCATAACATTGAGTCACATTGTTATAGTACAACATCCTGGGATGTGGTACTATCTTATTTTGTGTTTTCTCCCTTTATTGGTTAGTATATTTGTTTCATTGCACATTTTGCCTCACAAATAATTATCTGCAGCCTGTTATGAACTTCTTTTTTTACTTTAATACCACATGGATGGGCCAGTTGAGTAGATTTTGATTAATGCCCTGATAATCTGGTAGCTTGTCTTTTATTATATTTCATTCCAAATACCATCTACAACATGTTTGCTATATTATTTTGTGAATGTTTCTGCATATTTCTTCCCTCAACTAGCTTTCTGAGTTTTCTACTCTCTTTTTGAAAAAATATTTTTCTGATCCTTAGCGCATTCAATGGTTTCATTTGTCTTTCTGATGGTGTTGAAATCTGTTCTGCAGTTTTTGAATTATTTATTCCATCTTTCAGGAAATGAAACTAAGTTGGGTATGAGTAGGGGCATACCAGAGCCGAAGCTAACAGCCATGGATGCCATGATTGACAAATTAACTGGGGCTATATTTGTTTTCCAGATAGTGGTTGTTATGGTTCTTGGTATAGCTGGGAATGTGTGGAAGGATACAGAAGCAAGAAAGGTTTTCAGGAATTGCCCTTGCTAGCTTGAGTTTGTCATCTAGTTATCATCATCATCATTAATCATGTATATAGTCTTTAGGTTGGGTAGACAATCACATTTTCATTTTGTTTCCTTTTTTTCCCTAAACTCTATATGAATTTGCATGAACCTTATACTTTTCAACTGACAAGGAATCTATATTAGCCTTCTCGTTTTAGTTGTAGGGAACTTTTCTTTGTACAAAACTAATTAGTTGGCTTAGTTTTGCATCAGTATTTATCTATTTCAATACCGTCTTATATTTTGACCTCTTGAAAGGCCTCTTTTTACTGCCATCCTTGAAGCCTTTGGCTCTTTTTAAGGGAATAAACTAAAAGCTGGATATGGCATAAGGTCACCTGGTTCAGGGATGGAAATTTTGGGTTTTGCAATAAACAGATTTTTTATATGCTCTGTACTAGGCAGTGTGGTGCTCTTTTTCATCTGCAGTGTGATTTTATCTAAGCTTTTTATTTTTTTATTTTTTATTTTGGAGTGGTAACTTAGAGGGGTGTCCACATTTTTAAAGCCAGGACCAAGATTCTGTCATCTGCCATTTGCCCATTTACATAGTATTTTATTATTAAAATATTGAAAGATTGTTTTATATTAATATTTCTGTCTTTTTAAATATAATTAACTCTAAATTTAAATAACGTATTAATAAAATAATCTTTGTCTGGGCTGGGCTGGGGCCTAAATACCTAAGACCAATCCTGATCTTAATCTGGCTGGATGTTTGGGCCTGGGCAGCTGGTCCAGCCCTTGGACACCTGTGTAACTCTTCTAGTTTTATTTATTTACAAATTCTCTTGCTGTTTAGTTGCCTTTGCTCCATGCATGCCCGTACTTTCCGTATTATTTTCTGGATTTTTGTTGTTCTTGGTCTCAATTTTATCATGAAATTTCGCATCAACGCCAAATATATATATATATATATATATATATATATATATATTCAGTGTGTTAACTTTGTAGCAATGCCCACTTTCTTGTATTTCTTGTTGCAGCAATGGTATGTGCTATATCCAATTGAAGGTCCATGGTATGAGCTACTAGTCATTCCTCTTCGTTTTGAGCTTCTGTGTTCCATTATGATACCCATATCCATTAAGGTAATCTAATTAAAAAAATGCTAATGATTTTGGATTGTCGCGCTTATTGTTTTCGTGGTGAACCTGGGTTGTACTGAAAAGTGCAACTTTGCTTGCTGCTAATTGCCACAGAAGTCTCTTAACCAGAATTTTGTCCTCTATTATTGAAGGAAGAGATTGTTAAGCTTGATCAAAATAATGGTGCAACAGTGATGTGAGCATTGGGATTAAAATATTAATAGCCTGTGACTTAATTATAATATGATTAGAGTGAATAACTTTATTAACTTGCAGACTTAAATTTGTATCGTATATTTGCTGGTTGAATTCAAACTGCACCAAGGCAGAAATGTTTTAGTTTCATGCATATTGCAGGTGCATAAAAAACCTAGGAGGATTAGGGTGGAATTTTTTTTTTTGTTCAATCATGTGATCATCCAAATAGGTGTCTGAGACCAGTTCTAGTTGAAACTTATTATTGACATATGCTGTTGTACTGATGGTCCAAGTTAATAGCTCTTGGATTAATGGTTTATTTTCTATTACTATTAGGCTGGGTGGTTGGGAGATGGTCAGTTTCCTTATTTGAAGCTTAAGGTTTGGATAGTTGGGAATATCAAGTTTCATATTAAGGATTGTTACTCCTAATCTTGATTTATCTGTTTAAATTTTGATTTTTCTGTAGATGAGGAGTTCGTTCTCATATATCTATCTTGTTAACCATAGAGCTTTTCCTTTTGCAGGTGTCTCTGGATCTTGTGAAAAGTTTATATGCGAAGTTTATTGATTGGGATGCTGAGATGATAGAACATGAGACTGGTATTCCTTCACATGCAACAAAGTAAGTATTTTTTTTTAAAGGGAGTTGGAGTGTCCTTCCCAGTATATGAAGCTGCTAGCAGAGTTGGTGTCACTCAAACTGAGCATTATCCCTTCAAATGTTTTTCTTTCTTTCTTTTTGTTTCTCTTTATTCTCTTCTTATTTTACTTTATACGACACTGATTTCTTAAGTTTCTTCTTACCAGATTATTAAGTTTTCTTTACAACTAAACTTTATTAGTTAAAACACTTTTTTGAAAAAAAATAAAATAAAATTATACAATTATTTAGCTATTAGTTAGTTTCTTCCTCAGATTCTAGCATTTGGAAATTTTTTTAGCTTATATATATTTATCTATTTATTTATTAAGATCGGTTTGTTTTTATGCGGCAGCACAGCAATAAGTGAGGACCTTGGACAAGTTGAGTACATAATGACTGACAAAACCGGAACACTAACTGAAAATAGAATGATCTTTAGAAGATGTTGCATTAGTGGCATTTTCTATGGAAATGAGAGTGGTGATGCACTGAAAGGTTTGCTATCTACTTTTTGCCTTCTGCTTGATGCCTTATCTTTTCTCATTGCTTATTCCATTTTCTAGTTTTTCATTTCTGATGAAAGAATATTTCATCTTTGTCTCCTGCGTATCTCTGGACCTAAGGTAGCTTTATAACTTTCCAGCCAGAGTTGCTTATCAAACTAAGTTAATCAATGTATTCAACCCCCCCCCCCCCCGGCGGAAAGCCCTGCGGAAAAAATGATGAAAAAGATTATCCTTTTTTGCAAATATGTTTTCCTGTTTCTTGATTGAAATAATCAAGTGAAATTTGTCTTTTTATTTCTGGTTCAAATAAAAGCCGGTGTTTTATAATTGGGGGGGTCCAAAAATGGGAATTAATTTTAATCTTAAGTTGGTAAATAGTCTTCCCTGTACTGCTGCTGAATGTAACTGAGTAATATTGAAGCATCCATGTTGGTTCTAGTAAGTGTACTCTTTCATGAGCCCCAGTTATTTTCTACATTTTCTGTACTTCTTTGTGCTTTAGCACAGTTCTTCTAACTGCTGGTGTAATTTAGGGTTTCTGGCTTCCACAATGCTGCAGATCTATTGTGCGCCAGGCCCATAAGTTGTAGAAGGAAAAAATTTTGACCTAGCAGTATTTGACTATTTATTAATTATAACAGTTACAAATGTACCACTCAATATCATTTTACCCATCTTCGTAATGTAAAATCTGATTTATCTTTCAAATTGTGGGCCCTAATTTGTTATTCTTTATGGTTTTGGTATTTATACTTGGAAGTAACATAATTGACTTGAGGCAAAATTCATGCTATTGGATTGGTGAGCTCGTTATTCTCAACATTTATGCTTCTTATTATGCTTGAAATTCATTGGAGGATCTTTAAATTAGTTATTGTGTTACTTTTGGTGTTCAATATTGAGGATAATTTTCAAGTAACGTTTTAACCTTTGATTGTGACTAATTTTGTCACTGGCACAGATGTGAAGCTGGTTAATGCTGTTGCTGGTAGCTCTACTGATGTTGTTCAGTTTCTCACAGTTATGGCTATATGTAATACTGTTGTACCAATAAAGAGGTGATTCTGCCTTCTATATTGGTAGAATTTTAGCTGCATTTTTGAGATAGACCCACATAGCAGTACTGTAGCTTAAGCTTAATTTCAAAATTTCTAATCATCCCAACCTGTTCTTGTCATCCGTAGCAAAACCGGAGCCATATTGTACAAGGCACAATCTCAGGACGAAGATGCTCTTGTTAATGCTGCTGCTCAATTGCATATGGTTTTTGTCAACAAAAATGCAAATATTCTAGGTAAGATCCTTTTTTTTCCCTGTAAAGAACTTTGATTGCTGGGATGATTAAGTATGGTTTCCTGTATTAAACACTGTACAGAGGTCAGGTTCAATGGTTCAGTAATTAAGTATGAAGTATTGGAGACTTTGGAGTTCACTTCCGATAGGAAAAGAATGTCAGTGGTTGTTAAAGATTGCCAGAATGGGAAAATTGTCCTTTTGTCAAAAGGTGCAGATGAAGCAATTCTGCCTTATGCTCATGCTGGTAATGCTTTTTATTTAAAAACTTTTACTTGTCGTAAGGACTTTCAGAGAAATTTTATAGTGCATCAATTAGATTGTTCTTTCAAATTCAATTTATTTATTTGATGGTCGTTGGCAGCGTTGCTTCATGATTTTCTTTTGATAAGATTATTTTGGTGGCATTTCTGCATGATTTATTTATTTGATGATTGTTGCCTTCGTGTTCATGGACATCCTTTTCTGTGATGAATTTCTTTGGTTCACTAGTATACATAATTGCTGCAATCCTGCTTGGCACGGCTGCCATGTTCATCTGTTTGAGGATGGGTTGTTTGAGGCTTGTATCTTGGAATAAGTCCATTTAGCCTGATATATTTGTTTCAAAGTCTCATCCTTTTCATTTCATTGTCATGAACTTATATTTCATAGCATAATTTTGTGAAATTATCAACTTTAATCAATGGTCAGAATTTGCCACCCTCTTTTTACTATTTTATGTAGTTCTTTAATTTCCTTGTTGCGACCTTATTGTAATCAGAGAAAAGAATTTACTAAATTTGTAGCAGCAAGAATTCAAAAGCTTTCCTATGGTGGCTTCTGTTATTGCTGTCTTTATCACTGGCTATAAGTATAGGTCTTGATGCTGTTGAGGCATTACTTTGTACATTTCTGGGGACTTGACGGATATCCTCCTTGATTTTTTTTCCCCTTTTGTATTTAATTTCAGATTATGCATCAATAAGCTTAAACTTGCTTTACCTCTCATCCTGCCGGTCAATTAAAATCTATTTTATATGTTTTAATGGTGGGATGATTTTTTCGTGGGGCTTGTAAAGTACATTTGTGAATTATTACTAATAAAATATCTTGTTATGGCATGTTAGAAAATAAAATCATTTTTGAAAAGATATCAGATATCAGTTAGTGCATAATTTGACTTTCTGTATGGTAAAATCATTACTCTTTCAGGGCAACAAACTAGAACATATATTGAAGCTGTAGAACAATATGCTCAATTGGGGCTTCGTACATTATGCTTAGCATGCCGTGAATTGAAAGAAGATGAGTATCAAGAGTGGTATTTGATGTTCAAAGAGGCTAGTAGCACATTGGTTGACAGGGAGGTAGAGTACGAGCCAATGATCTTTTTTATTTTTATATTTATATCTTTATTTTATTTTTTTGCACACTTTTGGTCAAGTTTGGTGATAAGTGACTGAGTTCCTCTAGTTACTACATTCTGCAGTGGAGGATTGCTGAGGTCTGCCAAAGACTAGAACATGATTTTGAGGTTCTAGGTGTTACTGCAATAGAGGATCGTCTACAGGTGAAGTAGAGCCATTTAAATCCAACTTATGTTTGTGAAGTTTTTTAATCCATTTAAGTCAAATATATGTTATTTCCACGGAATATTTTGGATGTTAACATTTGTCTCTTCTATTTTTTTTTTTTTAATTATTTTAGGATGGTGTACCTGAAACAATTGAGACACTCAGGAAAGCTGGAATAAATTTTTGGATGCTAACTGGAGACAAGCAGAATACTGCCATACAGATTGCTCTTTCTTGCAATTTTATTTCCCCAGGTGGATTAAAATCATTTCATATATCTCAATTCCTTGTTTTAATCACATGTTTCAGATTCCCTTCTGACGTTTACATCATTGTTTCAAACATCTTGGTCAATTAGAAGGACTTTTCTTAGTTCCTAAATGTTTGAAACTCTGCTACTTGTATGATTTGTTGCTTGGGTTAAACAACCATGTTCACTAATGTGTTCATCTTTGCATCTCTCCACCTACCTATATGTTCTGGTAAAGATCAAAAATAGAAATTTGCGCATGCAACGAATATATATAAGAATTAAAAATCAGAATTTAGCCTTATCTTCGAAATTTTAATACCTGGACTTGTTCCAGTTTATGAAATACTGCATGGCTTTTTCTTTTATGTTATTGGGATGCTTAAAAAGCATGTCATACTTGACTGTTGTTTTATTGTTTTATGCCAGCTTAATGGTTAATCAAATGGGATTGGTGGGGGCAATAATTGAGGTTTTGGTTTGTTAGAAAGTGTTATTTTGCATTGGGTTATTTTCTGGTGGAAATGGTCTTTTGCTGTCAGTTTTGATCCTATTGGTACCACAAGAAATTCTATGCTTTAATCAAGGAATAGAATTTGTCAAAGTTTGAATTCTCATCAGTATTTGTTATGTTTCCTCATTGTGCTTCCTTCCAAACTTACTTTCAGAGCCAAAAGGTCAGCTTCTTCTAATTGATGGCAAAACTGAAGGCGAAGTTTGTAGAAGTTTAGAGAGAGTTTTGCTCACAATGAGGATTACATCTTCAGAACCGAAGGTAAATCTTAATGCTCCAGCTTTGCAAGTTTTAAGTTATGTGATGGGTTCTCATGTTCGTTTTCCTTCTGGCTGTTACTCTTGCATGTTTGAAATCTCTTAATTGCAGTTAATTGTAATATTCAAATTTTTTAGAAATAAATTATTGACTTGATATAGGAATTTTGGACTCTTGATTAAGGGGAAATTATCTGGTTTTAAACTGAATTGTGATTTCAGAAAAAGTTTTGAGAGAGCCATCTGACAGGCACAGACAAGTGGCTGGTTTCTGATAATGTGTTGCTAAGAACAGAAAATACCACTGTCTTTAGAAAACCTAAGCGTCACTTATGTCTCTATGAAAACAAGAAAAAGACCAGTGGATGGTTTACTTATGTCTAGTGACTCTAGTCTGAGGATGATGATTTCTATTTTATTTTCTCGCATTCTTGGTTGAGTATTTAATCGTAATTCATGCTACCTTACAATAATGGTAAGAAATGGTACCCTAAACAATCCTGTAAAGAACCTTTATTCCTTTCTATTGCTTCTCTTTAGGGTTTAGTTTAGTTACTATCCTCACAGGTAGAACTATTTTGGTAAGATTTTATCTGTCTAATGTTTAACTCAAAAAGGTTTTATTTACGATTGCCTTTTTTTTTTTTTTCCTAGCTCTTTACTTTTCCAATTCCTTTCAGGATGTGGCATTTGTTGTTGATGGATGGGCTCTTGAAATTGCACTTAAGCATTACCGGAAAGCTTTTACGGAATTAGCTATTCTGTCAAGGACTGCTATATGTTGTCGTGTTACACCATCCCAAAAAGCACAGGTTTTGATTCTGTTATTAATTTATTAATTTTAAAATTTTATATATATTTTGGATTTTTATACTGAACTTAAAGTTTCAACTACAGAACTTTCTTGGAAGATTTTATAATTATGTTTTCTCTCACAGTCATATTCATCATGCTCAGGAAGGAGACCAACTTTTTTAATTTTTATTTTCTATAAATTTTGACTTAAAGATCATGTTAACCTTCACTGCTTTTCTGGGATATTTTGAAGTAAAAAGTTCAAATGTCTTGAAAACTTTTTAAAATGATTATCCATCATACTTAATTTATGCCACTCTGTAAAGGGAATTCTACTTGTAGAGATATAAAATCAAATTGCTATAATTTTCTAACTAAAATACATTAGGTAGTTAAGATTTGAAGAGGATGTGTAGCTTGCACCCTTAATAGTCTGCAATATGATCGTTATCTGCAGATTTCTCTCATCAAGTAATACTTCTGGCTTGTAACTGATATACAAACTCCTTGGTGAACAAGAAAAGGGATATATGACAGACTGCTTGTATTTTACTGCATGTATCTACTGATAAGAACAACCAAGAACATTAGTCTGGGCAGCATAAGAGTCATGCTTGTTATCCTTTACAATAATATTGTTATTATAGCTTGACGTGCCTTTTGCCAGTATTTTATGTATGGACAGCGCCTTTCTGCTAAAAATGGAGTGGAGAATAGGAAAGAACTAATAGATCTCTCTGTGTGACTATTAGAGGATTAGATGGTACTACTATGAAGCAGCAAGGGGATACAATACCTTTTGATTTTCTTGCTTCTAAGAAGAAAAAATGAGTGAGACTGGCATGGCTTGGCCTGATACGTACTGGGAGTTTCGAGTACTAAGATAAATGTAAATTTTGAAAAAAAGCAAAAAAAAGGAAAAGACAAAGACTTGAAAGTTTTAATACATCATTTTGGTATCTCTCACCATGAAGTGTGAATTATAATTATATTTTAGTTAGTCCAGCTTCTAATGTTTATGTTGTGACCTTTCTTTTGTTAGAACTACATATATTGTGTGTGATACTTTTTTTTTTTAGATTGTTTACAATATGTGGCTTTATTTCGCTTTGTTCTTAAGGAGATAAGCTTATCCTTACTAGTTTAAATTGGTGGATATTTTAAGTAGTATTCATAAAGATTATATCAATTATTTATTGCATTTCTTTGTTTCTGTAGAAATGATGAGTGTTGAAATGTAAATGAAATAATTCTTTTGGCAGCTTGTCGAACTCTTAAAATCATGTGATTATAGAACATTGGCTATTGGGGATGGTGGAAATGATGTGAGAATGATACAACAAGCTGATATTGGTGTTGGCATTAGTGGAAGAGAAGGGTTGCAGGCAGCAAGGGCCGCTGATTATAGTATTGGAAGTAAGTAAAATTCAAATATTCTGAAAAAGTTCAGGACAGGTTGCCTATTATTTATTTTCTATTTGTGGGTTGTGAATTTATGATGGAAGTTGTAATGAATCTGGACGAAACTTGAAAATTATCAACCTATATGCTATTAAGGCAATATGGTGTCATTATGAGGAGTCTATAGGAAAATTTGTTTCTGGGAAAATATAACATTAATGAGGATGAGATGGATATTATGTAAATCTTTCTTGTTGATTATATATTATTTAATGTTTTTGAAATACCGTAGTTTGGATAAGATTTGCTAGGAGGGGCATTGATAGGAGAGTTTAGAACTATGCCAAGAATGCTATTAATCATGGCTGCCTTAAATGTTTGAGTACGCATATATTCATATCATAAACACTATTTGGTCAAGGCAATTCCAGAAGCTCCCATTTTATATGTTCTTTTCTTTTCTTTATCTTCAGTGTGAAGTGCTTACCTTTTCATTGGTTTTCTTTTCCTAAACACCTCTCTTTGGTTGCAGAATTCAAGTTTCTTAAAAGATTGATACTTGTTCATGGCCGTTATTCGTACAATCGAACAGCATTTCTGTCCCAGTATTCCTTCTACAAGTCGCTAGTTATATGTTTCATCCAAATTTTGTGAGTTCCTAAATTTAGTGTTCGTCTTCTTGTTGCTTTTTATTGTACTTGATTCCCACTTAAACTTGCTTATCAATTCTTTTCTGCTGACACCAAAACATACCAGTTTCTCTTTTATTTCAGGGGTCTCTGGAACTAGTCTTTTCAATTCTGTCAGCTTGATGGCCTATAATGTTTTCTACACTAGTGTTCCTGTTCTAGTCAGTGTCCTTGATAAAGATCTTAGTGAAGGAACAGTTATGCAGCATCCTCAAATTTTATTTTACTGCCAAGCAGGAAGGTTTATGGTTTTTCCACCTTTTCTGTTTTCTTTTTTTTTTTTAATTTATTTTTTGTTTTATATATAACAGGGTTAGGATATGGTACTGGACAATTTCTTGTTTCATTTTAGCATACAACTATATAGACTGCTGGTTGATGGTCATCTAATTGATTAGGATTGTTTCTGTCACAGGCTTCTGAATCCAAGTACATTTGCTGGATGGTTTGGTCGAT
This sequence comes from Adansonia rubrostipa, assembly GCA_038381775.1. Classification (NCBI taxonomy): domain Eukaryota; kingdom Viridiplantae; phylum Streptophyta; class Magnoliopsida; order Malvales; family Malvaceae; genus Adansonia; species Adansonia rubrostipa. Next base: position 1,889,578 of record JBBYHM010000009.1, on the reverse strand, counting down.
CTCTTTTCCATGTGAGTGCTTTTCTTTGTCAAAGCATCTTTACTGATTACACTTGTGAAGTAGTTGAAACAAACCTGAAAAGATATCTATGACATTAGATAAATCTTACATTGGTGATTGAAACTTCATTGTCAGAAAATACTTTTTTTATCTGATTCTTTGAGCAAACTCTTAGAAGCTTGATTAGCGAATCTATAATTTGAAATAACAGCATGGAGTGGTTAAGAACATATAGCGGTCTTTTGTTGTCCAGTTGAAAATCCAATAGAGGGTTGGAATCATTTCTTCGTAATGCTTAAAGGCTTTTCAAATTGTAAGTGCCTTCCAATGGATTGAAAGAGATGTGGGGGATATTATTTACTTCAAGGAGTTCTATGTGGATATGTTCGTGAGATTGCTTGATGACTTCCCTACCATATCTGGAGATTCTCTTTATCTACGTGTTGGGAACTAGGTTTCAAGTAATTGTTCTTAAACGTGGTTAAAAATTTGCTGCTTGTTATTTTTACTGTTTATGTTGGAGTGCATTTGAACATTTATGTATTTGTAATATCTTGCTTCCTTTGACCTATTTTTGTGGTGATTTGCAGGCAATTATTGTGTTTGTGATCACCATACATGCTTATGCCTATGAGAAAAGTGAAATGGAAGAACTTTCTATGGTGGCACTCTCAGGATGTATATGGTTGCAGGCTTTTGTTGTGGCATTGGAGACAAAGTATGCTTCCCATAAAACTGCAGAATGCATTAAATAAGTTTACATTTCTGTTTTCTTTTCCCCCTTTTCATCCCGCAAGGTATTTTAGGCTAGCTTATAGAGGATTAGAAAAATGGTATGTGATAGTTTATCCTTGCAAAATAGTGTTGTTCCACAAGTGCTGTTGAGGGGAGTTTTATTTTGGTGTTCATCATAATGCCATGGCCCTCATCTGCTGCAGGCCTTGAATGTGCGTCTTGGCCTGTGGTAAAATAACTCCTACCTGAAAATTTAAGACGGTTTCTTCAAACCTTGCCCTACAACTTTTAATAAATTTGAATTTCTGATTTGCTGAGTTTTAATTGGTGCTTGCAGTTGCTTCACAATATTGCAACATCTTGCCATATGGGGGAATTTAGTTGCGTTCTATGTCATTAATTGGATTTTCAGTGCGATTCCTTCATCGGGGATGTACACTATTATGTTCCGGTTATGTCGGCAACCATCTTATTGGATAACTATGCTTGTAAGTTTCACTTTGCCTTTTATTTGCTTTCCTTTTGATGTTACACGGAGGGATCCATTTCCAGTTTTCTCCTGTTTAATCAGTTGATCATTCATCTTCTACCTTGTCGGCTTATAAGTGCCAATTTAAGCGATGGAGGGGTAGTCTTTTTCTTGTAGTCTAAGTTGGTTAATGTCTTACTTTAGATCAAGATATGACCGGAAATCACTTGATATGCCACTTGGTATGATAAAGTAAAGCTCTTCAATAGGCCAGTGCATACGCATAACAATAGCCTGGCTTTTAATTTGTACACTGATGCGTTTTTTTTTTTTTTTTTTTTTTTTCATTTTTGGGTCTCTCAAACAGCTCATAGTTGCAGCAGGGATGGGTCCTGTTCTAGCTTTGAAATACTTCCGTTATACGTACAGACCAAGTAAAATCAATACACTTCAGCAGGTTGAACGAATGGGTGGGCCGATTCTAACTTTAGGCAATATTGAGCCACAACCAAGATCGGTTGAGAAAGAAGTTTCTCCCTTGTCAATTACCCAACCAAAGAATCGAAACCCAGTTTATGAACCTCTTCTATCGGATTCACCGAACTCTACCAGAAGGTCTTTGGGGCAAGGAACTCCGTTTGATTTCTTTCAGTCGCAATCTAGATTGTCTTCAAGCTATTCAAGAAACTGCAAGGACAATTGAGGTATAAAACGTGTATGGCTAACATTCGCGATCTACATGCGTAATTTACATTTTGATATTGAACTCTTATTGCATTCACATGAACAAAGTGCAACCATTGATGTTCTCTATTGATTATTTAATGTTAACTTCGTAGGTTAATATTGTTTATGACCCTTGATACTTAGATCAGGAAGAAGAGCACTTGAATCCGAATGTTGGAAATTCTTTTTGTTTTCAAAATTTAGTGAAAAAAAAGAGAACGTAAATAATGGAAATGAAAGTTTCACATGAGTTTCAAAATGGTGGATTTGCCTTGGACGCTAAAAGTCAGTGGATGAAAACGAAGGGTTGAGATGGATCCTGCCATCACGACGAGCGCAAGTGTCATCATAGCTGTGAATTAACGAATACCGTTTTGTTTGTATGTTCGTATATTTTTGGGTTGGTTTGTATTCTATTCATGTGAGTTGAGGATTTTAAAATAGTGTTTCAGTTCGTTTAAAATGAAATGTGTTTGAGCCTGGTTTGTTTAAATTAAGATAAATTGTTAGCAAACATAAAAAGCAACGTATGATAAAATATGTTGAACAATAAATAATCTGTTCATAAGCAATAAACAAATTTAAACAAACAAACAACAATTATAAACCAATAAATAAAAATAAATTAATAAATGTATTAATATATAATAAAAAATTTTAATTATTAAATTATGTTTGAATAATAAATGATCTTAAGTGAATTTTAAATGATTTTATTAGTAAATTATAAATAAATTTATTTGTAAATATAAATGAATTAAACATATTTTGAGATCAGTTCATTTAAGAAAAGTATTTAACAATTTTATTTAGAATTGTTTATCTACTTGGACTAGCGTGAAAATTATAATAAGGTACTCATTTTGAAGAATGTAACAAATAAAAATATTAAAAAACATATAATTAATGCTATCGGTATTTATAAAAATGAAATAATTAATTCAATTTATAATCGTATAAACTATTCCACATTGAAATTATTCTATCTTTATTTGAAAAAGTAAAATTGTTTCCTTCCAATGATAAAAAGTTCTTATATATTCTAATAATTAGTCGATTAAAATTTCAAGAAGTTCTTTCGGTCCAATATTTTGTTTTGTTTTTTTTTTTTTTTGTAATTATTTGATATAATCACTAACTGACAAAGTTAAAGTTAAATGCTATTGCTGAGTATCAGAAACAAAGTAAAGACCAATAGGTGCATTTTATCTTAGCTGAAGTATAGCTTCTGGAGTGCCTACACAGAAAAAGGTACCTAAATTAATATAATGCTAGGATAAGGATAAGAACAAAATTCCGCGAGAAAGATAGTAGTAAAAGGTTTGGGATAAAGAATCTAGACTTCGTTCTTATGCTAGATCTATCCTTATGTTTGATTTTAAAGAAATGACTCAAAGCTCATTTCTACGCGCGACTGATTTCTTGGAAAACTAGCTCAACCTAAAAGAAAAAAAACTAGAGTTCATTCTTAGGCTTAAATTATTTTTCGAAAAACAAATTCGACTTAAAAGAAAAAATCTGGAATTTGTTCCTAAGCTTGTCCTATTTCTTGGAAATAGGTTTGACTTAAAGGGGGATATCTATGGCATGTGCAAAACCAGCATCCTGGAGAAATTTGATGACTCGGGCAAAACCTCAAGTCAAAAAATAAAAAGGCTTGGGTGAAAGTAGTATTCTAAAGATATTGGCAACTTGGGTGAAACCTTAAATCTAAAAAATAAAAGGCTTACGCAAAACCAGCACAAGCTACTTGGGCAAAACCTTAAGTTTGAAAACAAAAAGAACCTAGGTAAAACTAGTTCGGGGCAACTTGGACAAAACCCTAAGTTTAAAAATAACAAAGGACCTGGGTGAAACCAATACAAGATGGCTTGGGTGAAACCATAAGTTTAAAAATAACAAAGGACCTAGGCAAAACCAGTTTTTTTTTTTTTTTTGGATAAAAGACCTAGAGCACATTCCTAAGTTTGATCTATTTTTAAATTTAACTTAAAGATTTAAAAATAAGAATCCTTATGAGAAGCATTGTGAATATCCTCAAGATAGGCTTGAACACTATCTTGATTAAAACATCTTCAAGAGAGGCTTTTGAAAACTTTTGATGAAATATTCATAAGAAAGGATTTGCAGAGGTTATTGTTGAAATACCCCCCAAAGATGCTTTAAAATTTCTGATAAACTTTCTCAAGAGAGTTTTTAAATAAATCTTAGTTAAAATATCCTTGAGGGAGGCTTTGAAAGTTTTGGATGAAATTTCCTTTGAAAAAGCTCTACACAAGTCTTTGATAAATGTCCTTGAGGAAGGCTTTGAGAGTTTGAATGAACTATCCTCAATAGAACCTTTGAAAGTTTTTGATGAAATATTCTTAAGAAAGCTTTTGGAAGAGAGGTTTTGGAAGTTCTTGATGAAACATTCTTCGGAGAGCTAAAAAATTCTCAAGGGAGGCTTTAGAAGTTTTTGATGAAATATTCTCGAGAGAGGGTTTGGAAGTTTTTGATGAAATATCCTTTAAAGAGTCTCTTTTAGCAAAATCCTTGTAAAAGTCCTCGAAAGAAGTTCTTGTTAAGAATTAGTGTTGAAATGTCCTCGACAGAGGCTTTAAAAATTTTTGGTAAACGTTTTCAAGAGTGGAAATGTGATTTATACCATGCATGCCATGCTAAGACATAAACGTCATGTTATATGGTACCATGAGCAGGTTGATGGTGATGCCTACGCTTCTAGTCAAGATACCCTGTGCATGAAATGTTGCACATAAATGCACATGAACATAGATGCTAATGAGTAGAAATGGACATGGGTGAGAATGCACATGAGTGCAAATGCATGTGAACATGGATGCCTCTAAGTGGCATGCACAAGAGTGCAAATATTTGTCAATGGGAATGCACATAAGTGCAAATGTTTGAATGGGAACACATAATAGTGCAAATGTTTGAGAACAGGAATGTATGTGAGTGCCATGCAAGTGAGTGCAAATACACATGAGTATGGATATTTGTGAGCATGAATATATATGGATGTGGATCAATGCCTGTGAATGCAGATGTTTGTGAGCATGAATACTCGTGAGTTCTAATGAATCCATGTTCATTTGTTGAAAAACTCCTTAGGTTAGCATAATATTCAAATCTCTTGAAGATTGATGATTTCCTGTTAGTGAATGGTAATTTGGCTTTTTTCAGTTAAGTTAGAGAGCCTGAAAAAGGCTTTGATTAGTCCAAGTAAGTTTCAGAATAGATGAAATGGATTCCCTATTTTTCTAGGCTCATGAATGGATCGGTCCTTATATAGCAACAATTCCTTGAAAACAAATAAATATGATATTCTTTTAAGCTTCCTACCATTGATACTTCGACTGGAACCAAGATTGGCCATGACAGGTGCAACATTTTAAGGTTGATTTTGAAAGATGTGGGGTTTAATTCTGTGATTTATCCTTCTAAAGATAATACTTTGTGATATTCCAAGTGTTGGCAACATACCCTTACCCAAACACAACATTGCCCAAATCGCTCAGACGATGATTTAAAAGGAATTGTGTTTGGGTTATCCCTTCATCGGGATTTAAATTTGGCATGATAAAATGATAGCAAGGAGAAGCATCGTTGGATGAATAACTAGTCCAGCTAGTCTTGGATGGCCACCACAAAGTGGCTGAAGACTTAGAGTTGCCATCGATTATTTTGGGCTAGGCATGAACAAAGCCTATTGAAAATGATATTTTAAGTTATAAAACTCAAAAGATGGATTTCAACGTCTACAAGTTCCAAAGATTTATCGATTAGGTTCAGGAGTTGGCTATGTGCGGGGAAGCATTAGCACCCCCATGACGCTTGAAATTGGTACCTACTAGCTATGTCTTACATCGATTTCAATTTCCTCAATTTTGGGCTGTCATTGTTTTGATATCATTTCTTTTTAAGTGCATGAATTTTATATGAAAATTGAAAACTCGATTTTCAGGAAAAATTTAAATCACATATGCACCTTGGAGATGTAAGGAACATAATGCTCAACTTAAAAAGGGAAAAGGGAAAGGAGGTGGATGATTGAAGTAGGGAGACTATCAGATGAATCACTCGCCTAATGTTCTTGGACGACCACTATGAAGTGGCCAAGACTTAGAGTCACCACTGATCATTTCGGGCTAGGTATGATTGGATACTTATGAAAACTAATGATTCTGAGCTACCAAACTCAAAAGACTAATTTTATAGACTATGTATACTAGAGTTCGTTTAAAAAGTGTTTGGGAGTCAATTACGTGTGGGGAAGAATTAGTACCCCAATTGTAGACACCTCATTTTGTCTAGGCCAATTTTTGGCATCCTAGGACTTAATTGAAAGGTGATAGAATCATAAAATTAAAAAAAAAAAGAGGGACAACTATGGGGCACCGTGTTGCCAAGCACTATTAGGCAATAGGGTACTAGGCAAAAAATTTTTTTTGGGAAGGTCAGAAATGCCTATGGGTGTTATTAAAGAAAAATATAAAAAGGAGGCATCAAAGGTCACTATTCGAGCTGTTACCTGAGTCATTCAGATGAGTACATAGGTTAATTTCCCACTGTTTGAGACCAAAGTGAGGTATTTAAAGAGCCTAAGGTACGTGCAAGTTATATTGGTGCATAAGTATTGATAAGGCTTTTACGTCACCAAAAATATGAAGTTTCACATGTAATATCAATACAAGAGGGCTTGATATCGATACCTTGCATGTTTATATCTTTACAGACCTTGGCAGTAGCTAAAGTTATGATTTTTGGCAAAATGTATCGATACACAAGTTTGAGTATCGATACAAATAAATGGAGCATCGATTCAGGCCTTTAATTCTCGAGACTGGAAATGATTTTTTGCTCTTAATATTGGCACACACCTTATTGTATTGATACTCATGCATTAAAGTTGCCTTGTGTATCGATACAGAATGTTTGGTATTGATACACCAAGGTATTTTTGCCCAGTTCGGGCTATTTTTTAGCCTTTGAAAATCTAATTCAAACATGTTTGTTGCATTGAAAATCATCATGATTCATATCAAGCCTTAGTTATAGGCTCGTGGTTGAACTTAAATGAATTTTTAAAGCCCAAATAACCAATGAAAAAGGGTTATTTTCATGAAAAATATGATTGTAAGAGGGCATGCCAGGCATATCTCTGGTTGCAAGCTGTTGCAGCCTTTCTACCTCGCTACTTTGCATGGCAAAACCAATGGGAAAAAGGCCAACTGAGCAGAATAGCTGGAGATATCCCCTATTACTTAAATGAAAGACTAAAATGCCTTTGCTTTGTTTCCCAAATGCATTGGTTAACCCTTGGATTCAAGAAGAACAAGTTGGCTTAGAGAAGACATACAAACTTTTCTAGCCACCTCCAAAAAAAAACCTTCAGCAATTTCTAGCCTCAAACTCTCACAAAACACTGTTCCATTGACCTCCACACTTCATTCTTTTAGTTCCCCAAAACCACCAACAGCCAACCTTTAAAAAATCAATCTTTCACACACTTTCATCCTTGAAACACCTCGCCATCAATAATATTACCAAAAAGCTTCTTTCTTTCATCATTTTCTTGCTAAATAATAGTAAAAAAAGGAAAAAAACTGAGCCTAAAGTTACTGCTTCAAGTAGAAAGGAATGTTCAAGCTTCTTTTGGTATTTTTTTCTATCTTGTTCCATATTTTTTTTTGCTTTTATCATCTACATCATTTTAGTGAATCATTTATGTTGCCATGACCATTCTAGGACTCTTATACATTATTGTTGCCTTGCTTGTGGTAATGTTAGGATCTTGATATTCTTTTTATGCCTTGATATTGCTTGGTAGGCCAAACTTCTATTCTTTCATTCTGTCATCAAAACAATCCCTTTATTCATGCATTTTCTGTCATATTCATCTATTTTCACACGCCTCACACATGCTTGAATGTTCTTTGTAACATGCAATGAGCATGTTCATGCATTTTCTAGTATTTTACGAACTCTCATGGCACAAAATTGCTGTCTTGAAAATTTCAGCATGTTTTTCTTCACTTAAATATGTTCAGGTCACTTTTATGCATCTTATTTGTCATCTTCTTGCATTTTGTTACATTTTCTATGTCAAAATGTCATTTTTGTGTGTTTGCATGTGTAATACTTATTTATCTTTATGCATGTTGTATTTTATTCTTGATTTGGTTGTCAAAATGCATGCTTATTTGTTATAAAAAAAATTTGATTTTTCAAAAAAAACCCTAAGTTAAATCTATGCTACCTTTAAATAATGGGAACTAGCATAGATTTAATGTTTTGATTAAATGGTCCTCCAACCTTGGGACAAACTAAACTTCCAGATTTGGTTTCATGGAAATAAAATACTATTTTCTTCTGTAAAAGTATTAAGCCTTGATCTCGAGTCTAATGCCCTCTTTAGTGACATGGTCAACGGTTATTTCATCATCCCAAACTACTTTAGATTGTGGAATAAACTCATGTCTCCCATGTTACTTGTTCCTTTTTATCACGGATGTTCGGACGTCCTAGATTTGAGTCTGCCCTTGGAAAATCTCAAAAATACCGAATAACTCCTTTTTTTCTCTAGCAGCACCATAGTTCAAGTATGAAAGATTATTTCAAGTCATAAATTTTTTCTAGAATATTTTAATATTTTCCCTTAAACGGCATCAAAATATCTTTCCAAAGGTCTCTTGTTTGCCCTCAGATCAACCCAGATGAGGGAGTTTGATTTTTCGAATATTTGCTGTTCGAGGTCCTTAAAACTAGTGTGTTATGTTCTGTTTGGGCCATTTTGGAAAGTTAGATGATTTTAATGAAATTTTTAAATATTTTCTTAAAAAATTTGCAAAATTCTCTTTTCGAAAAGGTATTGCTTATGATTTAAAGATTTCGGGTGAGCTTGGAATAATTCTTTGAAGTCTATCATATATTTTTCTTCGTACATGCTGCCAGTGTCGAAATAGGGCTAACTCTAAAAATTAATTCCACTTGGATTTTAAAAATATTTTATATTAGTTCCCATCGGCCAATGATACCCTATTTACCCTTGAAGCCTTCGGATGAATCTGGAATAAATTCAGAAAGGAAGACGGCACAATGCTGTCCCTTATTTTTAGCCCAATCTCTAAAACAGCTTTACAAAGATGTTCGAATGTCTTGAAATGCATCCGATTGGTTCTCCTACTACTCGAACCCTTTAGGCTTAGATCAAGGCTTAAGAGAAAGCATTTCCTATTCAAATCTTTGATTTCCTATTTTCAAAATACCTATTTTTTAAGCTAACTATTTTCTAAAATCATAAAAAATGTTCATCTTTGGGGGTACGCTAGCCCCACCACTCTAAGGGGATACTCCAACCCTATTTCCACTAAAAGACTTGAATATTCTCTCTCGGATTATTCAAAGTTCCAAATTATTTCCTCAAATCATCAAAGATTTCCATTCTTGGGGATACTCCAACCCCACCACTCCAAAAGGATACTCTAACCTTGTTTTCCATCGAAAACTTTATTTTTCTCTCTTGGATATATTTGAGATTCCTAATTATTTTTATAACTTTATCTTTGGGGATACTCCAACCCTACCTCTTTGAAGGGATACTTTAACCCAATTTTTACCTCCAAAAAATCTAAAAATTTTCTTCCTTTCAGATGCCTCGAATTCTTTTAAAATTTTTTGTCCCTCAAATTACCACCGAATCCAAACTCGTCTCTAAATTTCATCCTGGTTATTCTTAAATAGTTGAAGAAAATTATGAGATACATTCTGATCGTCCCTCTTTTATACATATTTTTATGATTGTTTGTTTGTGATATTATTATATTCTTTTTCGACTTACTAACATGTTTCCTTTTGTAATGATTATCATGCACTCATATATAATTTTATTTTTAAAAAAATTTATAAGGCAATGTTTTGTGTTAGTATCTCTCTAGTGCCTAACATGGAATATCCAAATTTTTAAAATTTAATCTGAAAACTATTTTTATAAGAATCTCTATGCTTTTTATACCTCCGCGGTGCATAAGTGGTACAAATCTTCTTTTAAAATTTGGATTTACATTTTCCACTGAAACTTCATGCATAGAAAAGGGATTATATCTAAATAATGACAAATGGAACCAATTAAGTTGAAAGCAAAGCAAGACATAGTTAGTAGGCATCGATTTCAGGCATCGTGGATGGTTCTAACCCTTCCCTATGTGTAACCATCTCTTGAACCCAGTCAACGAATCTCTGGACTTTGTAGACCTCAAAATCAATGTTTTGAGTTTCGTAACTTGGAATATTATTTTTGATAGGCATCTAATCCTACCTAGCCCAAAATGATCAGTGGTGACTCTAAGTTATATGGCCACTTTATGGTGGCCATCCGAAACTAATTAGATGAGTGATTTGCCGATGGTCTCTCTCCCTTTCATATTACTACGTCTAATCCAAATCTCGTTCATGGGTTAACTTCGAGGCTTGACCATCACCATATTGTAATAATTTAAATAAAATGTACCTCTAGCCATTGTTGATCAAGAACCCAGACTCGCTCCAAATACATGAAGAGGAACACCCTGTATAAGCCTTCTAGTCTATATCCTTTTCTTGATAATTACCTTATGATGGTGCACAGGCAATTTATAGACTAGACTAGGGACCTATACTAGAAGACTAATTAGAGTTATATCCTACCATCAAGGAATCTATATTCTAATTAGTTACTGAATTAGAGTTAAACTCTTATTACTAGAGTAGTTAAACTGAATAGGATTTACTTTATAATTTCACCTTAATAATTTGATTTAATTATCTTGGTCCATTTATTATCATGTGGGCCACATAAAGTCCAACATTCTCCCACTTGGCCCATATGATAAACCAAGAACTTTAATAGGTGATAATTAAACCCAAAACTTTAACATGGCCATAAGTTACTCTAGTCCGACTCCCACTCAATTAAAGATTTCACATAGCATGAATCATGGCGGTAGCATTCTAAAACGAATATTCCCTTCCATGTATTACAATGCATGATCATCCCTAAAAAAGCACTTTATGAGATAATACTTTATGAATGAATTTTCTTCAATCATTCAAAGTCCACTTGACATGTAATTTTTATGTGCACAAACTGCAACATGTCCATAAACTCTAACAATATGAAATTAACATAATCAAAGAAGTCAAAATACATCCTGACAACATTTAATTAGCCCTATATAATCCACATGAATTTTAAACTGTTTTGTCAACAATGCTTTAGTCATGGGATCGGCTATTATTAAATCTGTACTGATGTGTTAGATATCTACTTCTTGCTTCTTTTAGAGTCTCCAACAACAAGCTACTTTATATCTATTTGCTTTCTACGACTCTCACTTTTATCATTCTTAGAAAAGCATACTGCATAAGAGTTGTTATAATAGATCTTTAATGGCCTCGTTGACAACTCTCAAACTAGAGATTAAATATCTCAACTTTATTGCCTGTGATATTACTTTATTATTCTTTTAACAACTTTCACAGTCCAAGGCCATAAATACTTTAATATTTGTCAAGCACTTCTAATATAAACCTTATGTCAATTTTCGTATAAACTTGATATATAAGGCTCACAATACTATAGGCATATTTAATGCCTTTTATATTCTTTTTTTCCAAATTATTTGGAGATATTGACTTAGATTGAAATATCTCTTTCACAATTTGTACCCTTATAGTTTAATAGCTTTGCATTCTAATTTTTTCCAAACTATCTTGATATAGGCTTTTTGAGATAGACTTAATATTTTTTCAAACCTATCTCTATGAATCTTTATGCCTATGACATATGAAGTTTCACTTAAATT